>SDVV010028567.1:0-11937 GCA_016164225.1 Gammarus roeselii | reverse complement strand
TGAGATGATTGAGTTTAAGAAGCACCTGGGAGCAAGGCTTGGACATTACAGATAAAGGTGAGATGATTGAGTTTAATGAGCACAAGGTAGCAAGGCGCTTATGGACATTACAGAGAAAGGTGAGATGATTGAGTTTAATGAGCACAAGGTAGCAAGGCGCTTATGGACATTACAGAGAAAGGTGAGATGATTGAGTTTAATGAGCACAAGGTAGCAAGGCGCTTATGGACATTACAGAGAAAGGTGAGATGATTGAGTTTAATGAGCACAAGGTAGCAAGGCGCTTATGGACATTACAGAGAAAGGTGAGATGATTGAGTTTAATGAGCACAAGGTAGCAAGGCGCTTATGGACATTACAGAGAAAGGTGAGATGATTGAGTTTAATGAGCACAAGGTAGCAAGGCGCTTATGGACATTACAGAGAGAGGTGAGATGATTGAGTTAAATGAGCACAAGGTAGCAAGGCGCTTATGGACATTACAGAGAAAGGTGAGATGATTGAGTTTAAGGACAAGGGAGCAAGGCTTCTGGACATTACGGAGAAAAGTGAGATATTTGAGTTTTAGGAGCACCTGGGAGCAAGGCTTATGGACATTACAGAACGAGGTGAGATGATTGAGTTTAAGGAGCACAAGGGAGGAAGGCTCATGGACATTACAGAGAGAGGTGAGATGATTGAGTTTAAGGAGCACAAGGGAGCAAGTCTTACGGACATTACAGTGAAAGGTGAGATGATTGAGTTTAAGGAGCACAAGGGAGCAAGTCTTATGGACATTACAGAGAGAGGTGAGATGATTGAGTTTAAGGAGCACATGGGAGCAAGTCTTATGGACATTACAGAGAGAGGTGAGATGATTGAGTTTAAGGAGCACAAGGGAGCAAGGGGAGGGGATCTGCGTTAGAGTTTAGAGAGTAAAGGGAAGACTGACGATGATGCAATCTCAGCAAGGTAACATAGCAGAGATTTTAGGAAGGGTAGATGTATGATGACTTCTGTCAAGCATACCCATCTTTATTGAGACAAAAGAGCAAATGGGTAGGCTGTTAAGGTAGTACGGGAGGGTTTTAAAGCCGAGGATTAAACAAACTCGCAATCAAAAACCGTTAATTATTTGAAACGTTAGGCAAGAATGAACGATATTTTGGAATCCCGCCTCAAAATTGGCCGTGTTCGAAGAGTTCATATCTGTTTTATGACTTGGGGAATGTAGAACTGTGTGAATGGGTATTAACACGAGAACTGTGTGAATAGGTACTAACACAAGAACTGTGTGAATAGGTACTAACACGAGAACTGTGTGAATAGGTACTAACACAAGAATTGTGTGAATAGGTACTAACACAAGAACTGTGTGAATAGGTACTAACACAAGATCTGTGTGAATAGGTATTAACACGAGAACTGTGTTAATAGGTACTAACACAAGAATTGTGTGAATAGGTAGTAACACAAGATCTGTGTGAATAGGTACTAACACAAGAACTGTTTGTATAGGTACTAACACAAGAACTGTGCGAATAGGTACTAACACAAAAACTGTGTGAATAGGTACTAACACAAGATCTGTGTGAATAGGTACTAACACAAGATCTGTGTGAATAGGTATTAACACGAGAACTGTGTTAATAGGTACTAACACAAGAATTGTGTGAATAGGTACTAACACAAGAACTGTGTGAATAGGTACTAACACAAGATCTGTGTGAATAGTTACTAACACAAGATCTGTGTGTACTAACACACGAACTGTGTGAATAGGTACTAACACAAGAACTGCGTGAATAGGTGCTAACACACGAACTGCGTGAATAGGTACTAATACAAGAACTGTGTGAATAGGTACTAACACAAGAACTGTGTGAATCGGTACTAACACAAGAACTGTGTGAATCGGTACTAACACAAGAACTGTGTGAATCGGTACTAACACAAGAACTGTGAACGAGTCGGCAAGATTATAACGCAAATGAGGTTAAAACTCGGGGAACAATAAAGAATGCATTTCAGGAAAGACAAACAGAAACACCGAATGGGAGTCCAGATTGTTTTTAACGGATTTGTGGGACGCCGAACGGCATAATAACTCTCATTCATCGACTACTAACATTGTGACTAAAAATGGTGATTATAAAACACCTCCATGCAGAGTAGACTGAACGCACTGTTGAAGCGTGGCTTATGATTCAGCAGTCACCTCTCACTTGCAGTAGCAGGGTTTGCGTGTCCATCCTGCCCTGCTTGTCCCGCGCTGCGCAGGCATAGCTCCCCTCGTCTCCGGCGCGAGTGACGGTGCTGAGGGTTAGAGTACCGTTGGGGTGTGTTCGCTGGTGGTGACTCAGTGGTAGCTCTGCGCCATCTGAGGGCATAAACAAGCAAAAACAGTCTATTTGATGGCACAATATTTTAATTTATTTGATACATTCTGAAATAAGAAGGACGTTGTCTACCTGATGCAGGGTTTAGGTGATGTTAATTTCGTTGGTGATGAACTATTCTGTAAATTCACCTTTGGTCCAGGTAATCATGTCTATGGGGTGTCCCCCCACGGGGCACGTCACGCTGAACGTCTCTCCCGCCACTGCCGTCAGTTGCCCCATCTGTCGTATCGTGGGGGGGCCGTAGACATTCAGTCGGGCCGAGTGGTGGGCACTGCCTGCCGTGTTCTGGGCCGAGCACTGATACAGGCCGCCGTCATTGACGCGGACGCTGCTGATGTTCACGTGGCTGATCACGTCGCCATGAGGTGACACGAACTGGCCCATCAGGAGCCTGGAGGAGGAAATAGACTCGTTAGCACTGATACAGGCCGCCGTCATTGACGCGGACGCTGCTGATGTTCACGTGGCTGATCACGTCACCGTGAGGTGACACGAACTGGCCCATCAGGAGCCTGGAGGAGGAAATGGACTCGTTAGCACTGATACAGGCCGCCGTCATTGACGCGGACGCTGCTGATGTTCATGTGGCTGATCACGTCGCCGTGAGGTGACGCGAACTGGCCCATCAGGAGCCTGGAGGAGGAAATGGACTCGTTGGCACTGATACAGGCCGCCGTCATTGACGCGGACGCTGCTGATGTTCACGTGGCTGATCACGTCGCCGTGAGGTGACGCGAACTGGCCCATCAGGAGCCTGGAGGAGGAAATGAACTCATTAGTATTGTTAACTTGGTTATAGGACGGATCTGCCACGCACAATGCTGGGTAAACTAAAGAAGAACAGCACTGACTCATATTTTTTGGCATACACTGACAGAAAGAAGAGCAAGAGCCGTAAGGTCAAATTATAAGTAAACCAGAGTAAAAACATACAAAATAAAGAACACCTTCGAAGGAGGAGGGGCGGTGGTAAGGTGAGGGGGGGGGGCGCGGTAGGTGGATGCGACAAGAGACACCTACATTGTTCATAACAGAACATGAGAATAGAGTCGTTAGGAAAGAAATGCAAGAAGTAATAAAAGAGGATAGGACATGGTGTGATCTGAAGGTACCGCTAAGTGTGAGGCAAACCAAAATAGAAAACCAGCAATGTCAGAGAATGCCAGCGCAGTCCGTACTAAGCGAGGGGAATGAACAATAGTTTGCTCATCAATGCAGCAAACTTCCAGCCTCTTCCCCCCCCCTCATTTCTTCTAGAGGTTTTATTCAGCCTCCTCGGCCTCGATCTCTTTCGGTCTGTGCTTCTTCTCACCCCAATCTTAGTCAGGAACCTCTTTGTTCTCCCAGTTATCTCCCACCGGTTACCCCCTCCCACAGCCAGCAGTAGTGCCATTCTATCCCCAGCGTCCCCATCCTTTGCACTCCCACGTCTCCTTCCCCACCTCAGCTCACCGCTGTATCTGTCAACTCTCTTCTCTTCCTTTAGAAATTACACCTGAGCAAAATACACTCCACTGATTCCGTTGCCTGGTCTCACAGACGATCTCCTATCCCGTTTCCACTGCACGTCCTGGCCCGAGCCTCCAAAAATCACCGTCCTCGTCTTGAAAAACAGTGAGGCCCTCAACGACCCATCATATGCCCTGTCGGCAGGTGGTCTCAGCTTCTTTTCCTACAGGCCGAGTGTTTTTTCATCATCCACTCCTATCGGACCAACTCTTTTGACTTTTTGAAGAACTTGCCAATCCAGTCATTCCTCTCTCTCCTTCTTTGGTTGCCATCCATATTCCTACTCTCCTTCTACCCTGACTAACGATAATTTGTCATTTATCATACAGTTTCATACTGTACCAGCATCAGTGTAGGTAGAGGCATCTATCGCAATATGCTCTCGCGAGAACAAGCTAGCTTGCACTCAACCGTTCTTATTACGATGGAAAATAGCACTACTGTACAGGTAACCTTCCAATCTCTTTATCCGTCGCTTAAAGACGTATATATTTATTATAGTATTATATAAATTATGAACAACATAATTATTACGGGATGTGAACATTATGTAGAGATTTTATAAAAATCAAAAGCTTCTGATATCCTGTTGCATCTGTGGTTGCTATCATACAGAGCGCCTCATGTTCTCTCAGGAAGCTAAAACGAGACCGATAGCATCACGGCTGCACAACAGAAGAGGCTGACTTTCACTCTTTGAATATATCTGTAAAAAAAAATCCGGAATCAAATTTATATGCATTACATACTGGATTTAGGTACTGAAACATACATCTGAATATATATAGGGTATATTTGTGATGTAACCTAAAAAACATCTTCCATAGTCTACCGACCTTGAAGGTTTATACCAATAGAATGTTCCAGTGTCGTCTACCGTGGAATAAGTTCGTACTCCACGTTATTCAGATAAAAGAGAAGTCTCATAATATTTCTTTCTTCCTATGTCTCATAATATGTTCGTAGTCTCAATTACACTATGTGGGAGGGCAAATATGTAATATGCATTACATACAGGATTCATATACTGGACCATACATCTGAATACATATAGGGTATATTTGTGATGTAACCTAAAACAACATCTTCAACAGTCAACCAGACCTTTAAGGTTTATACCAAAAGAATGATCAAGGGTCGTCTACCTTAGTATAAGTTCATTTTCAAAACAAAATAAAAGTCACCTAATATTTCCCTTTTCCCTTTGTCTCATAACAGGTTCGTAGTCACAATTAAACTATATGGGAGGGAAAATAATGGATTCTTGATACATGCGAAAAATTAACACACAAACTTGCACTGCTGCTAGCATTGTCATGAAAGTTTTCAGTATATAATCACTCAAGCTTCTTTAATATTCTCATTTTGAAGTTGTTAACTGTCAACACAGTTTTTCGCTATGAGTGAGTGACTAAGTTTTTTCCGAGTAGCAGAACATGGTGTCCAAGATCTGAAGTCACACGCCTGGGGCAAAGTTTCAAACTCCAGGTCTGGATAAAACAACAACAATTATATTTTTCTACAACTTGTACAGTTGCTTTGAATTTAGTAAACTCAAAAACTAAGCAGAATTATTGCTGCAAAAATAATTATAACCTTAAAAAATATGTTCCTTATAAGAAAGAATGGTGTTATCCTGCTAGGCACTTGGTTGTCTATTCGTGGCTCTGGGTTCAAATCAGTTTAATTGGCGTGTACGCAGTGCCACGGGTAAACAAGAGAGCTCGTTCAAGTCGAGAAAACACTTTAAACTCTTTACTTGAATAATGAACAACATCAAAATTCATAACATGAAATAGGGTTTCCAACGCCACGTTGTTGTGATAGATATCTTTATGGCATTGAGTTTGAGTACGAATAAACCAAACAGCGCTTTTTCAACTAGGAGGTAGGAAAAAATCCATCTTGTTGTCATTTACAGAAATCAGATTTGAAGTTTGGATACAAGTGCCACATGATGACACTCGGCCACTAGCCACGTGACGTCCTACCTCGCACCTTATTACAGAACAGCGACAAGCAGGAATAAATATGTAACTACGGCAACGAATAAATATTCCGGAATGTTTGTCTAGGATTTAAAATAATTAAAGCAATTGTATGCTATTATTGCGAAGGGCTACGAATGTTTTAATGAGCCCTAGATACATCAGGAAGATTATGTCTTTTATATTCGCTTGTATCAAGACGAACAATGAAGTGACTAATTTATCAGAGCGTGTTTGAGAATTTACTTTTACAAACCTTTTGAATAAATTACACCCATTGAGATAATGAGAAAAAGTGTTACTAAACAAGTACCATTGAACAATCAGTAATTATTTTATGGGGTACGGTCCAGTGTTTAGGAGATAAACAATATTTTATGCCTGAAAACAATAAAAACTTTAAAACAAATCTTCAATATGTTGCTTTTTCTACATGAATGGGAAATAGTTGTGTGCAAATAGTTTGCATTCAGAAAACGATTGATAATCCATGCAGCATTTTGTTGAGAATGATTGATGGTTGGAGCTTATTGAGCCTTATACAGTGTTCCGATATTTGTGTAGTTGTTGTTACGTAATTGTTTGGTCATTGTTAGCTTGGTCTTGCTAATCTGACGTTCGTGCGCTGTTGAGCGCTACGTGTTGATCATCTAAATTCAAGGTTCTGGATCGTCGGTAACCCTCATTATTATGAAGATTGTGTGATGAAGCTGTACAACGCCTTACCGAAGAAGAAGTCAGGCGAGCTGTATCGAGCTTCCATCGGAGTTCAAGATTTTATGTCATCAATTTAGGATCTCCTTTCAAAACAGTGTTGCAGTGCCGAGCAGTTTTTTTATAGTTCAACTCAAAACTCTGCTATGATTCAGTGTTTCTCTGGTATTAAAGTGATGTAGGTAAATTTTTCATGGTTTCAACTTATGTTTCAAACGTACACTCTTCAACAACCTAGAACTGAACGATGTTCATCTATCACTGAGTATTAAATGTAGCCCCCGGTGTCAGTTCGATCTTAAATATTTAATAATTTTATATCTTGCACTCGGAGAGTGTTATCCCACGCTGTTTCTAAACAATAAATTGATATATTGATGAAAACGACTGAGATTTTAGTTTGATACACTTTAACATCGAAGGTCTAACAACGAAGCCATCGTCCTCTATTTATAATAAGACATACCTCTTCTAGAATTGAATAGGCATCACGAAGGTGTTACAGAATAGTATGCAGTAAATTCAGCAACAGTTCGTAGAGTAATGAAGGAGAGCGTCATGCTTCCAGTGTTTGATGGCGTCTTGTTCACCATGCATCGTTGTGAAAGCAAAGGCTTGCAGAGAGAAGCGCTAGATCTTTTTAGTAAAAGTTCTGTGCCAAGTTGAACGAATCCCTGCTTTGTTTTGATCTTGTAAAACACAATCTGTGTATTTTGTGTTGAAAATTTGCACTTGGCAAACAAAACTAAGGTTCATGATACTAGATGCAAAGGTGTAGGATACTAGAAGCATAGCTAAGGTTTATGATACTAGATGCAAAGGTGGAGGATACTTGAAGCATAGCTTAGGCTTATGATACTAGAAGCAAAGGTGGAGGATACTAGAAGCATAGCTAAGGTTTATGATACTAGATGCAAAGGTGAAGGATACTAGAAGCATAGCTAAGGAGTATGATACTAGATGCAAAGGTGGAGGATACTAGAAACATAGCTAAGGTTTATGATACTAGATGCACAGGTGAAGGATACTAGAAGCATACCTAAGGATTAGGATACTAAATGCAAAGGTGGAGGATACGAGAAGCATAGCTTAGGTTTATGATACTAGATGCAAAGGTGGAGGATACTAGAAACATAGTTTAGGTTTATGTTACTAGATGCAAAGGTGGAGGATACTAGAAGCATTGCTAAGGTTTATGATACTAAATGCTAAGGTGGAGGGTAATAGAAGCACAGCTAAGGCTTATGATACTGGATGCAGGGAGGGAGGATACTAGATGTATAGTTTATTTCTCGTTCACTAAGTCACGCTTCTCACGATTGACATCTTAATGTTTTTATTCCAGATGATGGATGATAAAAATACACTGCAAATTTTATTAGCTTGATAAATGATCAGATGTATTATTGCAATATTTTTTTTCCTCTGATCGTTGAGCCGAAGCTTATAAATATGAATAGTTATTCTTTCTTATGACGTTATTACGAATATAACCAAGTTCAAAACATTTTTTTTCCGATTTCTGTGTGCCATCATTTCAAAATAGCTATAACATAATTTAATTTTGCTGATATTTCGTGTCGATAGGAATGTTTACGTGAAGAAGAAACTAAAAACGTTGTACCTGTTGCTGGATGTTTTCAGGAAATCTATTTATTTATATCTGATCCTCCGGGTGAACACTAATACTAGATCCAACCCTCTTCTTTTGTTGCAGAGGAGGGGCGGCAGGGCGAGCTTTCATCAAAACATTATCAGAAACATCAGCGAAAGCTCTCAAACTCAAGGGTCAGATGGGCTTAATGTGAATCTTTCTCGATTATCCCAGAAGAGAGGGAGAGGGTGGAGGTGGGGGGGGCGGTATTCTCGTTATTAATGTAGCTATCCTTTGTTCTCTAGCGCGTATTTTATGGGTCGTTATCTAAATTGATAAGCTTTGCAGGATGGAGGCGTTAAAGAAGCCTCGGAAGGGCGGCAGAATGCAGCGTGATGACAGGAGGGAGAGACAGGGAAACACGGACAGGAACCACTTCGTCGCCGGAGCAAACTATTGTCACTATGACAAAATTATTGCCACCCTCATTAAACTATTGTGACAATGACAAAATTATTGTCTTTATGACAAAATCATTGTCTTTAGGATAAAATTATTGTCATTATGATATATTATTGTCCCGGTTACAACATTTTTTATACCTATGTCTAAATTATTGTTACGATTACACAATGCGGTTCCTGTGTAAACGGTTCCGTAAATAGTCGGTCTGCTTGTTAGCCTTGTTCGGGTGGTCATTTCAATAGATTGTTTCCCCACCAATCGGATGATTGGATTTCTAATCCAATAGCTTTTTACTTACTCAGATCTGCCAATCTTTGGTCTCGGTTACTGGTTAAACCTCGCGGTGTCCTTGACTTGAGTAATTAATTTACTCCTAAGAAAATACGATAAGGTTACTTCTGCTGTTTCTTAATTTATAATAATTTAAATGTTTTTTAGAAAAAAAAACAAAGATTGATGGTTGCGTGTAGAGCTTTTAAAAATCAGTAACACGTTGTTTTTACTTTTACTGATAACATCCATTTAATAACAGTTATGGAAAGGCTATTGAGCCTAATGATAGAATGTCTGCAACCAGACGCAGCTTCTCCTCGGTGGTGCCACGATGTTTTGGTACAGTCAAGACACATCCTTCAGAAGCGATGCAAAATGCTGCATCAAATTGTAAAAGTTTTCGATCACTTCACTGTTCTTGAGTTTAATTTATTATAATTTTTCCCCAATTATAGCTTGCCTAACTCTTCAGTCTGGAATAGCTTCATTGAACCCTTGGTCTTAAGACATTGATGGTGGGAATATGATAGGAAGCTTATGGAACCATCCAAAGCGACCTGGATAGAGCAGTTTGAGAGGCAGGGGTGCGTGCAAGGGAAATCCAGATCAAGGTTAAGAATGTGAATTTAAAGGCTTTAAGTGGGCCTAAGCCCTAAAGGGTGAGGTGTTGAAAGGAAGGCAGGGACGAAGGATGAAGAAGGGGCGGCGAGAGAGGAGGAGTGAGGGAGAGAGGACACAGACATTTAGCTGTGCGTTGCAAGTAGCGGCTGTACCGACGTTATTGCGACGATGAAGGGGCATCATTACACGGCGTCTCTTTTTAGGCCTGACGTTAAAGTGCGAGCAGTTTAGAGTAGCGGATACTTCGTGCCGTTATGGCTGGCGGCCTGAACTAAATTTCTGTTGTACTCTACCACGGCAGTTTGTGGAGGCCAAGAAAAAGAGGCTTTTTGGGGATGGTAAATTACGAAAAATGCTTCAATGGAATGTTAGTAAATGTGGGAATCAACACTTCATTCAAATGAAATGAGGAGGCCCCTCGTCTCATGTGAAGAGTAACTAATAAATCAGCAGGCATGAATGAAGTTGATGAAGTTGGTTTGATCTGAATCTGAAGGAGTGGAGAAACACAACACTACTGCCATACACGGCAATAATAATGCACTTGTTGTGATGAATTTATCTTTGAACTTGAAATTGTAAGCTTGAGGTGGGGGATTCTGGGCCATGGCAGGTGCTGGATTCGATTATATACAGTATTCTACAACTCCAATTCCGAACACTTGTTAGACTCTTCTAAAGGTCAACTGAAATTATTTTTATTGTGTATCAAATTGATAGCTCCTCTTACACAGAACTCAACCAATAAATACTTTCGAAAAAAAAAATCAAACAGGAGCAAATAATGGAGGATGATACATGCGATGACGTCATAATAATGTTTGGCTTCCTTCTATATTGATATAGAGCTCAGTATATTGATCAGAGATTAAAGTTTTCAGCCATCACCTTTTTATTATATTGATTCACGTGATGAATTGTTCAAGCAATTTAATTTATGAGAAAGGAAGTATCTATGGGCATTTAAAAGGAAGATAACATCATTGGAGGCCCCTCTCTCCGGGGACTTTGAACTCCTGTATTTTGAGTCCGATTAACAGGAAGAAAATCAAGCCCACCGTCATATTTTACTTCTGAATGTCTTTTGAATGAGCAGAAAATCGAAGCTTAGACTATCCTAATTTCTACTCATAAATGCTGCAATAATAGGGACGTTTCTGGGTTCAGTTAAGAATACATTACACAACGTCTATTCAGAGAGATATGCCAGCATCCAAACACACTTTTTTATTGAATAAGTGATCAGAACGTCCCGTGAAGCTAAGACGGCTTGTGTTGTGGAATATAACTCTGAGGAGAATACACGAGCCGAGGGAGGGACAGTGGCGGTAGAAAGACGCTAACGGTAGTTTCTGATTCAGGAAACAGATAAAACTTGTCATGAAATAGTTTAACTCAGGCGCGTACCCATAAATTCCACTAGCGAGAGTGAAACCGTCAAACAAGCCGGGCCAGAACCAACGGATCCAGGACATTTAAACAATTTACACTCCCCAAAGGGGAAGGGAACAGCCGCCCCCGCGCCCTCCACATGGATACGCACCTCCGCGCCCTCCACATGGGTACGCACCTCCGCGCCCTCCACATGGGTACGCACCTCCGCGCCCTCCACATGGGTACGCACCTCCGCGCCCTCCACATGGGTACGCACCTGGTGCAACATTATGGAACTAGCAACCGCTCTCCTCGATGGTGCACCGATACAAGAGTATCCATGGGACAGCCTCCAGAAGCGATACAATATACTTCATGAAATAACAATGTTTTTCACTATTTTAAATATGCGTGAGCTTAATTCAGTATATTCTTCCCCATTGCATCTTGTCTAATTTGAAAGCTCATATACTCGAGAGTTATTTCGTTTCATACATACTAAAGACTGCAAGAAGTTCAAAGAAGTAATTCTATTTACTGTCATATAATGAAAAAAAAACGAAGTTGATGTTCGGTTTTATTTTGAAGCAACGGTTCCACTGCAGCAGCACAAAGAGCGTCTTTAGAGTAAATGTTCTCCTGCCTCAGTATTCGACTCCTGTCGCTAAATTTGATGAGCTTGGCACCGTTCAGAATAGGCAGCGTCTTGGTCGATCTCCGACAGAAAGAATCGAAGCTACGCTCCGTGATAGCGTGATAGATAGTGCTCTTGTAGGAGCTCGTCGTGATAGCGTGATAGATAGTGCTCTTGTAGGAGCTCGTCGTGATAGCGTGATAGATAGTGTTCTTGTAGGAGCTCGTCGTGATAGCGTGATTCATAGTGCTCTTGTAGGAGCTCGTCGTGATAACGTGATAGATAGTGCTCTTGTAGGAGCTCGTCGTGATAGCGTGATAGATAGTGCTCTTGTAGGAGCTCGTCGTGATAGCGTGATAGATAGTGCTCTTGTAGGAGCTCGTC
>SDVV010028566.1:0-11937 GCA_016164225.1 Gammarus roeselii | reverse complement strand
ACTTGGTCAATATGTTTAACATATCGTTTAGAGTTTGATTTCATTCATCCAATTTTGATCTGGCAAGTATCCTTTTGCAACTGTTGTTTAGATTTCAGAACATTGTATCCATTACATGTTCTGGATGAGACTCAGCACCCTGATTCCAATATATCTAATTCACTTCATGAATTGCAATGTTTTTAATATGAATCATTGTTACGTAATGTTAGAGTAAGAGATCTAGTCAATCTAAGCTAACCAATTCTATTTTATTCAGGTGTGACAGTTATGTAGGTATTGAAATATATGAATCTCCCCATCGATTTATTCAACACGGTACGTCATTTGGACAAGACTGTTGCTATACACCGCCAGATGTATTATCCTCTCCTGACTGGAGTCGAACCATTATCTCGCTTGTATAGCATGAATCTCTTCAAGTGGCTCTACATTAAATCATATTTAGCAATTCGACTACACTATTCGAATCTTGATTGAACAAATATCCTGTTGTAGATGTTTGGATTCCCTTACATGACTGGATAAAACTCTGCAGCTAGCTTCCAATGGCACTAATTCACTTAATTTCTTACAAAGGTCTCAATTGTGGATCATTTTTTCACGTCAGGGCACTTTATTTCTAGTCGGATATTGCCTGCATGACCACAGATTTCTACCCCGCCAAATCGTTCTTAATGGTGGATTAGTGATTTGTAGACTAAATTATTTGAAATTTTCTGCTAGCATCAGCTATTGGCAAACGATATTTGTTTAATTTGAGATCCCCATCTGAGAAGTTGTTAACATCTGCATCCCTTTATTATATATTATCACTATCGAAACCATGTATGCATGTACATATTTATGCGTATACGACCCGTCAGATTGCCAGGTTGAGTGTATTTTATTTCGTTTGTGCGCAATATTTTCTGCATTACATGTGCATATTGTCATGACATTCCATTTTAAGTGTCATGTTAATCATTAGAGATCCACCAATTTCTCACGTCGCTTTGTATTGTTGCTATATCACCCTCACAGAAACACACGTGTATAGACATGTATAGACATACAGCCGTTTCCCCCTAGTTAGGAGGGTGGCTAAGTTAGGCAGACGCAGAGGGGGAGGCGCCAAATCTCCCCGCCACAAGACCGCCGTGTTCCTGCCGAGGCTCGAACTCGCGACATGCAGCACCAGAGGCTGACACTGCAGTCGGATACGCTAACCACTCGGCCACGGCGGCCCTACCACTCGGCCACGGCGGCCCTAACACACGTAACCTAACTTAACCAAGAATGATGTATTGATTTGCAAGTTCTATGCATATGTATGGTATTCATTCCTTGATTGATGCTTTATACATGTCAAATTTTGCCTCTAGGCTATACATTTGAGCTATCTCTACCAGTTCGACTACACCATTCCAATCATGGTTGATCAATTATTGGACATTTTTCATACATAATTACATCGATTGTTTGAATGCTATCCTTGATTCATATTTTTTGAATTTGATACAATTCTACATCACTTTTATATGTTATTCACACCCATTAAAAACTAGCCTAATCTTATGTATTGTATACACTCATTGATATATACATATGAAGCCCTCCACACGACTCGGCATACCCTTGATACCTCCGACTGACACGATGTATTCATTGCTTAACCTTTTGAGTTTTAGGTTAATGGAAACAGTTGATTATGGATTTACATGACTTATTATTATTTTATTAGTATTATTCAAAAATCTTCGCTTGAATCTGCCATCCTATCTACACGTTTTGCTTTGAAACAGCATGGTTCGAACAACCAACCATACCCTTCACCACTATGTTTCAGCTTACGCTCAAAATACTTCATGTACTCCATCATGCCTTTAACGTGCAAGCCGTAAGCTGTTCCATGGCCGTGATTCCACAGATGCTTTGCTTGTTCTTCTTGTATTTCAATTATCCAAAAATTATCCAATTCAAAGCTATTCTAATGTTCATCCTTGAGAAATTGTTGCATCCGATTCAGATTTTCTTTTGTTCCTAGGGAACAAAAGAACGGGTTGAACAGATATTGACTAGTGTTGAATGTAAACGTTTTCTCAGAATAGGTAATACAAGAATAGAAAGAGTGGGTAGATATCATTCATTTATGGATGAATAAACAAGGAAGTAGAATTTGGGTAACTAATGTCGACGTATTATAGTCGTATGTAGCAAAGTTCAAAGAAAATATGATTGTATAACTCGAAATTGATATGATCCTAGGGAAAAATCTTAACGCCTGTATCAAAGCTGAGGTTTTGGAAAATAAATTTTACCTAAGAACAAACAAAATCTGAATCGGATGCAACAATTCCTTAAGGATGAACATCAGAATGGCTTTGAATTGGATCATTTTCGAATAACTAAATTACATGAAGAACAAGCAATGCATCTGTGGAATCGTGGCTCTGGAACAGCTTTCGGTATGCACATTAAATACATGATGGAGTACACGAAGAATTTTCAGCGTGAGCTGAAATATTGTGATGAAGGGTATGTTTGGATGTTCAAACTATGCTGTTTCAAAAAAAATGTGTAGATAGCATTGACGATGAAAGCAATATCTGTGAATAATACTAATAAAGCATGAATAAATCATGCATATCCATTATCAATTGATTCCATCAACCTAAAGCCTAAAAGATTAGGCAATGAATACATCGTGTCAGTCGGACGTATCAAGAGTATGCCGAGTCGTGTGGAGCTTCATATGTATATACCAATGAGTGAATATCATACTTAAGGTTAGGTTAGGTTTTGATGGTTGTGAACAACATGTATAAGTGATGAAGAATTTTTCAAAATTCAAAATAATTTGAGTCACGGATATCATTCAATCAATCGATGTAATTTATATAGGAAAAATGTCCAATAATTGCTCAATCAAGATTGGCATAGTGTAGTTAAAATGATAGAGATAGTTCAAATGTAGAGCCTAGGGGCGAAATTTGACATGTATAAAGCATCAATCATGAAATGAATACCATTCATATGCATGGAACAAGCAAATTAATACATCATTTTTGGTCATGTTAGGTTACGTATGTTTCTGTGAGGGTGATATAGCAACAATACAAATCGATGTAAGAAATTGGTGGTTTTCAAATGATTAATATGACACATGAAACGGATTGTCATTATAATATGCACATGTAATGCAAAAAATAATGCGTATAAATGAAATAAGATACAATAACCGTGCAATGGGATGGGTCGCATACGTATAAATATATGTCTATGGATACATGGTTTCGACTGTGCTAATATATAATGTTCGCTGAAGTCCAAAATGGAACAAATATCATCTGCCAATAGCTAATGCTAGCAGAAAATTTTGAATAATCAGGTCTACAAATCACCACTAATCGACCATTAAGAACGGTGTGGCGGGGTAGAATTCTGTGGTCATACAGGCAATATCCAACTAAAAATAACGTGCCCTGACGTGAAAAAACTGATCCACTATAGAGACCTTTTAAGAAATGAAGTGAATTAGTTCTATTGTAAGCTAGCTGCAGAGTCTCATCTAATCATGTAAGGGAATCCAAGCATCTACAACAGGATATTTGCTCAATCAAGATTGGACTAATTTAGTCGAACTGCTAAAGATAGATCAAAATGTAGAGCCACTGGGAGAGATTCATACCATACAAGCAAGATAACAATGGTTATCAACAGATAAATCTGGCGGTGTATGGCAACCCTCTTGTCCAAATGACGTAGTGTTGAATAAATCGATGTGGGAATTCATAAATTTTAATACCTACATAACTATCACACCTGTATAAAATAGGTTAGGTTAGCATAGATTGAATAAATTTCTTAATCTAACATGACGTAACACTCATTTACTTTCAAAACTTGGCAATACATGATGTGAATTAGATCTATTGGAATCAGGGTGCTGAGTCTCATCCAAAACATGTGATGGATACAATGTTCTGAAATCTAAACAACAGTTGCAAGAGGATAATTGTCAGATTAAAATTTGAAGAGTGTAATCGAACTATAACTGATATTTTAAACATATTGACCAAGTGGAGATCATCATCTATCTTAATACCCTACATATTCATCAAAATACATAATTATTGACCAGGTTTGGATAGCGTAGATTGCAAACATTGGTGTCGGCAACGGCCATTATATGTGTACATTAGTGCGTACATGTGTACAGTTTTGCCCGGATCGGTCAATATATGCGAACATTAGCGCGTATATGTATACATTATTGCCTAGATCTGAAATTATAGGCGTACATTAATGTGTACATGTG
Source organism: Gammarus roeselii (assembly GCA_016164225.1). Lineage (NCBI taxonomy): Eukaryota > Metazoa > Arthropoda > Malacostraca > Amphipoda > Gammaridae > Gammarus > Gammarus roeselii. The sequence continues at coordinate 7,637 of SDVV010028566.1, read as the reverse complement.
TACACTATTGCCTGAATCGGTCAGTATATGCGTACATTAGTGCGTACATGTTTACATTTTTGCCTGAATCGGTCAATATATGCGTACAGTAGTGCATACATGGGTGTAAATGGTGCCGGCGCCTGGTTTTATATTCGTCTATTAGTGCGTACATGGGTGTAAATGGTGCCGACACCGGCACCGGGCATTATATGCGTACTTAGTGCGTACATGTGTACATTTTTGCCTGTATCTGTCATTACATGCGTACATTAGTGCGCACATGTGTACATGGATTGCTTATAAATCAAACTCAGATTTATTCAGAATCAGTTATTAGTAGGCTTTTGTTGTTGAAGGATGTCACCAAACTTTTTATGGCAGCATTGTAACGTAAAAAACAAAACGGGGATTTGTGTTATTTGCCATCATCATGAATATGATAGTCACAAACATAAACGAGCAAATAAAAGCTCTATGGATGTAAAGGATGTATTGATGGATCATGTTGAATTGGACCTGGGTTTCCAAAATAATGAGGAAGAAAGTGATCAACGGGGTGAGAACGGTAAAGAAATTGAGTTACCGATAGCTACGGGAAGCAGATCGGATTCGCTCGAGGTACGATCGGTGTAAGGCATGGAGATACATTCAATCGCGGTAGTTTAAACATCGGGAAAATAAGGAAATTACAGAAAATATGGGTAAAGCATGTGACACATTAAGTGAAATGGAACCCAGTGTCAGTGATATAGAATCACGTAACAGTAAAACAAAGGAGAGGCTATGTGAAGAAATACCTGGTAAAGTTGATAAGAGTCGTATTATCAAATGGGCTAAAAAAACGGTATCGGAAGCAAGAAGTGTAAAATTGTACGGTAAAATCAAATGTATATCTAACTTTATTTCTGAATTGTTGGAAATGAAACTTGACCAGAGAGAAACATTTCTGAAACGATTGAGTGATAGGAAAATTGTGTACATTTCTGATATATGTGCTGATATATTGAATGGGAATGTTACCACCAGCAAGAAATATGATGAAATGATTCGATGGCATGGTTCTTTATTCAAAAATTTGGGGTCGAGAAGATGTTCGCCGAAGTCTAAAAACAATGATTTAGATACTAGGCTTACAATTGAAGTGTTGAATAAAATCCTGCCAAGGGCTTCTAACCATCTAAAATATATACTAATTCAATGCGACACTAAGGAGAACAGTCAAGAAGTCAATAGACCGGAGGAATACGCGATAGATGTGGTGAAAAACACGAACGGTGTGCGAGGAGAAACAATTGTTTGGGATTTATGCCTAGTACCCCAATGCAAAACCAATATGGATAAATGAGCGAGATATATAATTAGGGGCTATAGTACATCGCCTAGTTATATAGCATTTGAACGTGTAAGAATGGGGGGTAGTCGATCGGTGTCGGTGCTTTAATCGGCATACCAATCTCGTCATCTAACATGCCTTGACGCTCGTCAGGAACTTGCGCAATATATTTCATGTTATGTATCACGGGGTAATCTTTACCCCGGAAACCAAATATCACTAAGGAATAATCGTTAATATTAACATAAGACGGGTGGCGAATGAGCTGGAAAAATTCATCGTGTAATGGTAAGGTATCCTCTATACTTTCGTCAGTGATTTCGTCGAATAACTCAATTATTTGATCTAAATCATTCATACTATCGTTAAAAAAACTGAATCATCCAGATTGTCTGATAGAGCCTGCCTAGTGTGCAGATCAACCATACCGCATCCACAAGTTGGCGGGACACGTGTAGTGGTACTGGATCTGGCTGCACCGGCCCCGAAGGCGGGCACGGGTGATTCGCATTACGCGATGTTTGTACTGAGAGATGGTTGACTAGGCATGCACATGCTCCGCCTCGTGGCTGGCTCCAAGCGGTGCTGGACACCGTAGCAGCACTGCACTGCTCGGGCAGTCTGGACATTGCACCATACTAGTACTCCCCTCCGATTTTTGCATCTGTGCTCGGGGAGATGGTGGTCACTAACGGAGAGATGCTGGCTTCTGATATATTTTGTTTTCCAAGGCAACTGATAACAGGATGAAATCGAATGTCAAGGCGCAAATCAAACCAATATTTTGAATCACTGTATCTAATTAAAATGATGTTTACCCAACACAATATCAAATTAGGTTAATTTATTCCTAATGCACTTATTGGTAACCGTTCAAATCGTACAACAATAACAAAAAATATCTATGTAATTCTCTATCAACCGCCGTGTGACACTATTAAGTTCTGATCGAGTTCACCGACAATCGAGATGCGTAGCGAGTTTTTAGCCTAGGGGGATCCCCATCCTCACATTGCTCTGTCGAAATATGTTTTATAAGAATATACTTACCTCTAAAAATGTATAATGAATAACAGTGTCAGCATTACGCCAACGAGAAAATAAACCGTATTGGATCACTATATGGTCCCAATCACAATACAAATATTCAGCAAGCTGTTCATAATGGGGTACGACCACGCCCATGCAGGGCCTCTATTTAACACGAGATCATTATTTTGACTCGTGGGTCATTCATACATGACACCCCCTGCTGAGCTCACACCTGTTGGCTCCACATCCAGCCTATCCTTGATGTAGCGTGACTAGGGTGAAAAGTGTACGGACACGAAGAAAAAGTACGTTCATGCAAACAGTGAAGGAAAGTTCTAAGCAACAATAGATCAGCGTTTACCACCAACTGTTTTCAGCTCTAGGAATGCGTCACAGCTCTCATCACAAGACAAAATTTACCTGCAGAACGAAGTATATTTGTTATAGATATACGACCGACGGACTCGAAAGATGAGATCAACCTGGAAAAAGATCAAGACATTACAAGTCTTATTACTATACCATACTATTGCTACAAATAATAATAAATACTTGTAGATAATGAACGTGTGAAACATAAATCAACAATCACAGTCCGACCACAGACTGGTTGCATGTATGCGGTGAACAATTTCCTTCTGGTCCGGGTCTTGCTTATCTGGATCTGAGTGTTGAGTAATTATAGCTCTATTAAACCTACCATGCTCTTCCAATAAACAATAAATATATATGATATAAATATACACAAATATACGACATCTCCATTCGAGTCGAAAGCTTGGGAGGGGTCCTAAAAGCTGCCGTAGGGACGCGACTCGTGTCCGGCGCCCTCCGTTCGCTTAAAACCTAATCTAAATACTCTGGTATCACTAAGATATACGCCCAATTATACCATATCTATACTCCAATCTATGCTCCGTCACCTTCACTCCCCAATACGATGCAAATCCCAGCATCTGCTCCACTATTTTCAATAAAGCGTGGTAGCGTCTTCATTACCTCGTCTCAAGACAGCGTCAAATGGTCCGATGAACATACAATACCCATTGAGCGATAATAAGTTTATTTTTCGGGTTTGTACCAAGAAGCCATCGCTGGGGAATTACCCAATGAGAAACAGAAGCCACCGAGAACAAAATGCGCATGAATCACACTGACGGATATATGATTGTTAACAGCGAAAGCAATTCTAACAAAATAACAAAATGGGTTATTGGATACTCATGTTAGAAAATAAGAACATACAGTACTTTTTCGATTCGTTTTGGTTTAATCCAATAATCTACGGAGGAAACATATCTATATATTACAAAACTCTTGCAAATATAGCACTTGTCTTTCATTGAAGTGTGTCAAGAAACCACCACGGGTCCAGTCATCGATGGAAGGGTAGCCATACATTCTTATGCATTGCTCCAGCGAATTGGAAACGTCAACAAAGCGTAGGAGTCTTGACATGTGTAAAGAAATGTCCAGGAGGTCCGAAAGATAACCCTTCAAAAGAAACACTGTTGGGGTACTGCATCTTCAGCGTTTACTATAGGATTAGCCTGTACTATGTTGCTAACAACATTTAAATGTATATCCATGTTTGCTTATCGTATTTATATAAAGCAATGTAATGAAATTCATTCATACACCAAATGCCTTAGCAATCGAATTGCATTTATTCCGTGAACGGAAACTATGTTATACCTAAGGTATACATCTATAACAACTCAATTGATACACAATACCTTATTATACGCAATACCCTATTATAAGCCATCCATCTACAATACACCGACACCCCACACAGCCGGTACCCCTCCCCTCGCCCACCAAAAATTAGCGTTTCGGTGACAGGAGACGCGCCCCGTTTCAGTGACGGGAGACGCTCCGCGTTCCCGTGACATTATAACTAGTAACAGCGTTCACCATTTACATCCTGTATATATGCAATCATATTTCAATCCGATCTCAATAAATAATGAGAACATACCCATTTCTATTGGGAAAACTTCCTTGATGTCATCGTTTGACCAACAAATAATCGGCCAGACCTTAATTGAAGGTATGTATTAGACAAATGGAAGCGGCATCGCTCAGGAAGGGCCTTCGCAAATCATGCTATCGTCCGATGTCGAATGATCATTGTACACGTTCATTAAGTGGTAAGAAAATTATCACTTCTGCCTTACGGACCGGACCGTTGAGGGCCGTGATTTAAGACTGGATTTCTTAGCCGTCCATATTCTTAAAGAACTCGGTATTCTTCTATACACCGTTCGACAACAATTATATCTAATTCTGTTCCATGCATTCACAATGTACCCTTGAATATTTTTGAATAAAAAAAATCTATCCAGCAAGTTGGAAATCTCTTCAGACACTATCAAGGGACTGATCGTATCGCCGAGAAGAAATCAATTAATTTTTAAGCATAAAATCATTAGGTTAATCAGCAACAGTGACATGCCATTTGATTACACATTGAAGCATTTAAAAATTTACGGATCAAAGCTTGGTTAACATTTGGAATTTTCAATCACATTTAATAAGCAATATAATACAAATGTATTTATTTACTGTATAGAAGCTCTTGAGGGATCGCGCCCGAGTATTTGTAGCGCTCACAAAAGCTCTCAAATGAGGATCAGCACTAAGGGTGCTCACAATAGCTCTTAAATGAATTTCTGCACTAAGGGCGTTCCCAAAAACTCGAATAAGGCTCAGCACTAAGGGCGCTCTCTAGTCCAGGCAGCGCTCCCAACAGCTTTTGAATGGGGCTCAGGACTAAAGGCACTCCCAGGAGCTCTCAAATGACGCTCAACACTAAAGGTGTACCTGGTAACTCTCGAATGAATCTAAGCCCTAAGGACACTCTCAGTACCTCTCGAACAAGGCTCAGCACTCAAAGCGATCCCATCACCTTTCGAATGCCACTCGTCATTAGGACAGCGTTCCCAGTAGCTCTCAAATGAAGCGCTGCACTAAGGGCACTCTCGGTAGCTCTCGCAATAAAGGTGCGTCCAGTAGCTCTCGAATGAGACTGTGCTCCGATATCGCTCCCAGTAGCTCTTGAACGCGCTCAGAACGACAGGTGCCCCCAGTAGATCTCAAATGAGGTTCAGCACTTGAGGCGCTTAAAGTATCTCTCGAATGACGTTATGCTCAAATGGCGCTTCCACTGACTCTTGAATGAAGCTCAGCAGTTAGGTCCTTTAAACTAGCTCCCAACTCTGACTCAGCACAAAGGGCTCTCTCAGTACCTCTCAATGAGGCTTAGCATTAAGGGCTTGCAAGGTAAAGCTTGAATGAGGCTCAGTTTTCAGGACGCTCCCACCAGCTCCCAAATGAAGTTCAGCACTAAGGTTGCTACGGGTAACTCTTGAATTGAGACTTAGCATTAAGGGCGCTCACAGTAGCTCTCAAATGAGGCTCATCACTGAGGGTGTTCCCAGTATGTAGCTCTCAAATGGGGCTCAGCTCTAGGGGCGCTCCCAAGTACGGGCAGCGTTCCCAGCTGCTCTTGAATGAGGCACAACGTTGTGGCGCTCACATTAGCTTTCGAATGAGGCGCAGCTGCACGGGCGTTCCCAAGTAAGGGCAGCGCTCCCAGTAGCTCTTGAATTAGGCTCAGCGCTAAAGCGCTCGCAGTAGCTCTCAAATAAGGCTCAGCTCTATGAGGTCTCCCGAGTGCAGACAGCGTTCCAGGTAGCTCTTGAATGAGATTCAGCTTAAAGGTCCCTTACAGTAGCTCTCAAAGAAGCTCAGTCCTAAGTGGGGCTTCGAGTTGCTAAGAAATGAGGCTCAGCACTAAGGGCGCTCCCAGTAGCTTACGAATGAGGCTCAGTCAACACTATGGGTGCTCCCCGTCAGTCTCGAATGAGTCTCAGTTCTCTTACCGCTCACGAGTACGGAGAACAGCTAAACAGAGCCGCATTCGGCCTACAATCATCGTTGTAGAAACCTCGTTTTCGAAATACCGTTACTATTATAGATGCGGGTATTGTTGCAGACGTTTGATGTTGTTCATTGAGCGAAAAATAGCTATGAAAAATACTAGAGTTGCATTTCTTAAAGCAATCTTTTAGCCTCCAGTTTGCTATCAATCAATCAAGCGAAACGAAATGCGTCAATTCCCCGCGACCAAACAAGGAAGCCCTCTCCCAGTATCCAAGAAGCTCGGCTACTCTACGTGATTGCCAAAAAGGAAGAAGCCCCAAGCAGCGAAGTTTTTTAGAAATACTCATTTATTCTCTAGAAGAATTCTATATTGCTCGGAAGAGGGAGGGTTTGCCAGTTCAGGAGTCGGAAATATGATTATAATATTTGTGTGTGAACGAAAATGTGCGCTAGGAGCTTTGTTAGTACTTGCTGAACAGCGTTAACACAGATTGGAGGGAGCTGGGTAGGTTGACCTGAAGTGCGTTGATATACCCAAACTGTTCATTGTTCCAGTGTTGAAGCTTGTCGGTGTAATGACTGACCTGGTGAACACTTCAATCTCCCATTTTAACATATGTTGATATTATTGACTTCACAGCAAACACGATTGGTCAATTGAAGGAAGAAAAAATTAATTTGCCGAAATTTGTCTCAGCTCCGTTGTAATTATGGTAATTCAAATCTGATTGTACCATGATATGCACCTTATAGAGTAGTATAAACCAAGTGAAGGCTTTTTCACTTAGCTTGTTTATTGAATATACTGTTTTGATTTGTGTGGAGTTTCGTTTTTACACGTAAATGGGGCAAGAAAAGTTTTTCATGGAGCAAAAATGAATACCCCCGCCAAAATCAGATATTATTAATCATATTGAAAAATGCAAGGTATGGTGTGTTTCTAAATGACATATGTCTGTCTAATTACAATATTGGATTAAAATATTGATTTTCGTAGTCACAATTAACCTTTGAAATTAGGAAGGAAAATTATAGAGGAAATTTTCAGGAAAAGTTTTTCTGGCCTCAAAATCCAAAAAGTATTGCCCGTATAAAAAATTGCAGAGTATGGCATAATTCTGCATTATATATGAACGTCCTGTCTAAATATGGGCCTATAATTTTGATTATTAAAGTCTCAACAATTTTGTAAAAACTCACCTTTTTGAGCATCAAAATTTATTTATTTTCTTTCTTCTAATTTCTTCAAATAGTTTTCTGTAGAGTTTGGATGCTCCCAATGTTGCAAGCAGATGCTCCCAATGACATTTGATATTTATAATTATTTCTGCACTTCTTGTAACACTTACATTGTATCATTTTAATAATTAAGAAGTCTATCATCACTCTACAACATATATAT
>SDVV010028565.1:0-11937 GCA_016164225.1 Gammarus roeselii | reverse complement strand
TTTTTTACAAAGTAGCTGTATACAAAATACCCTAAATGAGATAATATTCCTGTCAAAGAAATTTCTTTCAGCTAAACAAGAAGTTTTCTGATTCAACTAGCTAAATAATGAAGTAAATTATCTTAATGAGTTAGTTTGTTAATTGCTGAAATGCATTTTTTTGTAGCTGGCTTGTGTTTAGTTTCAAATCACAGCTTCTATTTTCAGGGAACCCAATGACTATGAGGATGCCCTGGTCGGTCCTGACAGTGACCACATCTTGACAGAGATTTACGGTGGTGAAGACGAGATGGCCGATGTGCACCCTGCCAAGATGAGTGAAACCCTTCAAGGGGTGAGCGACATGTATAAGCACAGCATGGATGCTGAGGGCAAGGTTAGCTTCATGCAGTTGCTCAAGCAGCCTTCTGAAAAGCCGTCCATTGCGCACTCCCGCGACGAGTTGCTGGCCCGTCTGGCCCCACCACGCTGCTTCCTCTGCCCCGACCTTGTCATCAGTCCGCGGTCGCGTCTCCTCAGACACTTCACCAGCTTGCACATGAATCACAGCATCAAGGTGGCTAACTTTTTTGTGGCCGCCTGCAAGCTCGAGTGCTCGCGCTTCACCCTCAGCCACTACCACTGCCCCTATCCCAACTGTTTGGCCACGGTCAAGGTCAAGGCAAGGCTTGTAGGACACTTCAAGAAGCACCTCGATTACATCCGATCTGGACATAAACTGGACAACCCTGAACCACATGAGATTCGAACCGATGTAGAAGAGGTTATTCCTCATCAGTTTTACCCCAAAAAAATCAAGAAATCCTTGTTCTTAGATGAGGAACTAGAGTTCCCGGCACCTAAGAAAATGTAAGCCGAGTAGCGATTTAGCTATCACTACACAATTTTTACTGTGTTGATAGCTGTTCAACCCATTTCATGCTAGGATTCCTCATATTTGAAGACTAAAAGTTTGCAGCTAGTTGTTAGCTACATGAGCCAGTTTTAAATGTGTTTGTGCTTGACTCTGTCTTTCCTATTAGATCTGCTGGGCTGCTGGTGCACAGGTCGAAACTGCATCTGTGCTGCTTTTTTGAATGTATTTTTCCTGTTCGTTTGCGTGGGTGATACGGTGTTTCTGTGTCTTGATGATGATCGGTTTGATGGCTGTGTGGCTATAGTGACTGTTCGGGGGCTGGCGATACCCGTTGTTTCTATTGTGAGAACTGTGCGGCTGGCCATATCTGTTGGCTGCTGGTGCACAGGTAGAAACTGCATCTGTGCTGCTTTTTTGAATGTATTTTCCTGTTCGTTTGCGTGGGTGATACGGTGTTTCTGTGTCTTGATGATGATCGGTTTGATGGCTGTGTGGCTATAGTGACTGTTTGGGGGCTGGCCATACCCGTTGTTTCTATTGTGAGAACTGTGCGGCTGGCCATATCTGTTGTTTCTATTGTGAGAACTGTGCGGCTGGCCATAGCCGTTGTTTCTATTGTGAGAACTGTGGTGCTGGCCATACCCGTTGTTTCTATTGTGAGAACTGTGCGACTGGCCATACCCCCTGAACGCGGGTGATGACTACCAGCACCTTGCATTATTCCGAATGTGTGATCATGCTACTACTGATAGGCAAATTAAAAATTTGAGTGTCAATAGAAAGAACATGATTATATTATTATACATAATTTTTAGCTATGTTAAGTTAAATTAAGTTAACTTTACATTTGACAGGTCATTATCGGTGCAAGTCCTTCGCTACAGTTATGCTCCCAATGGCTTCCTTAGAAATTTCATAACTGATGTCTGATATTTTCTTCAACAATTGCTAACTTCCTATGTTGGATCATTTCGAGCCTCGGCAAAGACACAGCGGTCTTGTGGCGGGAAGATTGGGTGCCTCCCCGCTCTGGTCACCTAACTTAGCCACCCTCCCAATAAGGGGGAAATGGCTGTATGTTTATACATACATACTGAAATAATTATCACTTAGGTAGCTATGACTACGGTAAGACGATCTTCTTGAAAATACATTAAAACGAGTAAACAAGCAATTTTATTGCTTTCCATAGAAGACATTGCCATGGTATGAATTCAAATGCATGCTATGCAAGAGAAATATATTTTTAGCTTGCTACGGTATTGTTAGCCTATTTGAGGTCATTGAAATGGAAAAGTGACTTCTTAAGTGTTGAAGGGAAATTCACACCGAGGCTGTGACTTGTCACTCAGTTGTATAAACAAATGGCCAATATGAAATTAGTTAGCTATGCCATTGTGAAATTTGCTATGGTATCATCTTTTCTGTTCAGATAGCTACTTCCAAATGTCAGAATGCGTAGCTATATAGCTAGATAATAACATTCACATAGCTACTTTTTGAAAGGGTAAAAAATGTCAATATTTTGTAACAAAATATATTTATATACATGCTGGAAGTCAACCCCCATCTGTTTTAACCTGTGACGCCGCAGTTACATACTGATATTTATAGCATCATTAATTTATTTTAAAAATCTCTTACTCATCAAACAACAACATATTTGTGATATTTCCCCTAAAATTGGCAACAATCTGTTGGAAACTCTGGTCACAGCATCTAAGTTGCTGGAACCAAAATTTGAGCTCACAATGGGAGTGCGGAGTCAACCAGGTTGTTTAAAGATGGTCAAGTTGATGGTTTGTAATGTTGATCTAAAATTTGTTTGTAATTTATTTCCCTACCGATTCGCTTATGGAAATTGTAAATCTGGGGGAGATAGTTTCCTTGTTGATGTGGATCAGTAGTTGTTAATCTTGTTTCAGTGAGCTAATTGAATTTTTTATTTATATTTTTCAGCTTTGAGTTCCATGGCGTACCGTGCAAGTCTCACCCAAGCTTTGGTACCAACGCCGCCGAGCTGTTCGAGCGGCTGTGCCTGCCGTACTGCTACCTCTGCTACGACCGCAAGCAGCACATGCGGATGCCGCGTCTCGAGCGACACTTCAGGATGGCTCACCTCAACCGCGCCGTGGACTGCGGCAGCGTCTACCTGGTGCAGTGCGGCCTCGACTGCATGGGCGCTGAGCCGGGTCGTAAGCACTACCACTGCCCCTACTGCCCCCTCAAAGACTGCCGCCGGTGCGCCTTCTGGATACACCTTGAGATGCACAGGAGGGAGGGCCACGTGGCAGAACACCTCAAGAAAATCAGACCTCACTTAAATGGCACCATCAAGACGCAGGAGATAGGGACACCCTCAGGTCCCATCACTATCTCCTTCTCACACAACTTTGATAATGAAACCATTGTGACCACTGAGATACCAGTATCACCCACTAAGCCGTGGAATGAAATGTAAGTGCAATTGATTGACGTGAGCTACATATGGGGTGTGTGATCTTTTCAGACTACAGTCATTACGATGGGAGGGTCTTGTGATCCTTGCAGCTAACGATCATCCAGATGGGGTTCTTAGACCGTTCCCCAACGGTTATTCCGATTTGAGATGCGTGTGACCTCTGGAGCCGACGATCATTCCAAAAGATTTTTGTGACCTTGGAGCGAAGTATTATTCCAATGGAAATGTGACATTTGGAGCCATCGATAATTTCAATTTGGGTCTGTTGCTATTGGAGTCATGGATCTTTCCGGCAAATGATCATTTTAATGGGAGTCAGTGACATTTGCAGCCAACGATCATGGGGGCTGCAAATGACCTATGCTGGGCCCAACTCTCGTAGTCTTCAATAATTCTGGTCCAGGATAAGAGCAAATATACTTTACCTGAGTATGCTGGTGTAGTAACTTCTATTGCACCCCTCCCTCCTCCGATCATACTGTAGTCTTTGGCCACTATGCCTCACGTGCTCGACTGAAGTGATAGAATGGCTATATATTTATAACTATATCGTACATTATAAGCTCCTCATTAACAAGCTAGAATTTTTTTCTATTGTTAGTTTGATTTGTTATGGTTTGCTATGTTGAATGAGGATCAAGTGCAATCAGGAAGAGGGTGAGGTGTCTGAAGGGTAATAAGGTTTTCGCTCCCCCGGTTGGGCACTGAATGCGTATGCCGCAGGCAGCGGACACGCATTCAGTGTCCGACCGGGAAGCGGGATGTTATTGCAATATGTTACGATGAAAAATGTTAGATATTGGCATCCTGGGTAACCAGCTTTATTTCTTCAACCTGTAGCGCGGCGCCGTAGTTTTACATTCAACATTTACTAACCTGCCAATCTTTGCTAAAAAATTACTCAGAGCTACATAAATTTTCGCCTGCTCCAGGTACCGCGGGCTACCTGTAAAGAAGCGTCCAGGCATCCACACGAGCAAGGAGGAGGTGTTGGCGCTGGCCCGTCTTCCTAACTGTTACCTCTGCAACAGCGACAAGGACTACATCTGCCAGCGCCGACTGGTAGCTCACATCACGCGCTGCCACCTCAAACTTTTCTTTGCTCTTGACCAGTTTGTGGTGCTGCTCTGCAAGCTATGGTGCGGTGACAAACTTCAGGACAAAGGCCACTATCACTGCCTCTTTTGTGACTACGTAGCGGCGCAGAAGAACAGAGTCAAGAAACACGTCATGAAGCACGTGCGGAACGTGCAGAAGAAAGCTGACACCGCTGAGTTCCATCTGCCCAAGGTGATGGAGGACCAATCTGTTCCAGAAGATTGGCTGTCGCCCGACAACAGAGATGAAGTGCGGCAGTGGGAACATAATTTTAACGACTACCTCACCAACACTTACGTTAAGAATGCAAAAACCAATAACAACATTCTCACAGAAAAGAAGAAATATGTCGTTTATAATCACACACGGTTTAATTATGAGATTGAGGAGAGGTCGCTGAAATATTGGGTGCGGTTCCGCAGCGTGAAAGTCATCTCATGTGAACAGCTGGGCTTGAAGAATGTCCTCGTGATGCCCCTTACCAAATACAACACTGATAATGAGAACAGAGCTATTAACGTGCAACAGGAGCCAAAAATGGAAGACTTCGCGCTTGTGCTAAATAGTGATGACCCCGAGAAAGAGTTCCTGCTTTGCTACCGCATCATCCCGACCCTGGAAGAGATGTTCAAGCTACTCTATGAACTGCACGTCATAAAATCCAATCACCCTTCAGCCAAGACAATGTTTGGGGAGATTCGTCGCAAGTACCTTTACTTCCCCCGCGCGGTGGTTGACAAGTACGTGATGCTCTGCCCGACCTGCGGCGTGCATTTGCCAGACAAGAGCAACGACCTGCCGCCCGCTATCACGCTCAAGAACGCAGACTCCATCAACCTCGCCGCATTGCAGGTAGGCGTCTGCTCTGCGGCTCCCAGCGTTAGGATACTGTAAATTTACCAAAGATAATTTAAATCATAATTAGGCATGAGGCTAGTGGAGCGAGTTTGAGGATCGTTTTCATGTCCGCCACTTTCCTGCTTGTGAATAGTGGCGGTTGTGTCTGTCTAATGTAGGTTATCTAGCTACCTCGTTCTGCTATATTGGGTGCTTGAAAATCGATCCGTTCTGCATGAGCCTGCGATTAAAAAATGTTAAATCTATTTCTATTGAAAAGGGCTACGCAATATAGCTACTAAGAGGACTCTTAACTCAACATTTTGATATTTACTGCTCGTGAAATATGGTTTCATATATGTACTTCTATACCCCAACCACTCGCTTGGCACGAGCCACAAGCATTCAGTGCCCAACCGGGGAGCGAAAACCTAATTTCCCTTCAGACACCTAACCCTCTTCCTAATTGCACTTGATCCTTGTTTTCGCACCCTTGCACCCCCTAGGCATCTATTAGGTTCACGTGCCGCAGGAGTCCCGGCCCAACCGGAGGAGTGAACACCCTTATTTCCCTTCAGACTTTCCTCTCCTTCATTCTTCACTATCTCTCCTTTTCTCCCCATTCTGATTATCTTAACTTTATGTTCCTCATTTGCATCGTATGTTTAGTTCAAATTTCCTTCAACTTTTCTCCAACTCCTTTTTATCAACTCTCCTAACAGTCGTTGCAAACACACACACCCGCGCGCACGCACAATCAGGTACGCTCACAAACATGACACTCGAACACACACATACCTGGCCCAACTATTCTCCTTTCTGATGGTTAATAACAGCTAAGTTGCGCTCTTTCATGCAATCTTTTTCTAAGACTCTTCCTTTTTTTTTCCATTCTTGTTCTCCTACTGCGAGAAATTCCCTACACTTGGTGCAGATCTAATGCATGGGATCCACGTTTTGTCTTTTCTTCATCGTACCCCTCAGCGGGAGTTGGGGAGCATAGCCCCGGTGCTTTAACGATTACTGTGATTCTTTGTGGCTCCGAAGCAGGGTAGGTAGTGTGTTAATCCTCCTTATTACCACTCGTGAAGTACTGGGACCATATGGCCTCAACGCCTTAGGAGTTCCTGTACCTCGTGTGGCTCATGTGCATACCATTGACGATCGCCGCGTGAAGGACATAAACTTTGCGCAGTAGTATACCTAACTCAGACATTTGAAGAAAAAGAAGAACTGGATGCAGCACTGTTTGCTGGTTTGACATTTGACATCAGAAGGACGATGGCTCCAGTGCGCTAGGAAGCGTCGTCAATCTAATCTAGTCTCCTTTCTTATCTTGATCTCGCTCCTCCCCCCTCTCCCCTCCTAAAGCTAATGGTTCATGGGTCGCACCGAGTCACGATCCAACACCTGATTGCCTTTCAGACCCTTCTATTCATCACTCTTCTCTATTTATCCTTCTCTACCATATCCTGGATATACTGTTACCTTATTTACTCCATTTACCTCGTTTGTTTTGTTGAAACTCCGTTAACGTTTCTCTTATCTTCACAACTTTCCCTCGTAGATTTTTTTCTTGATTGACCTTTTCTTCTTCTCTGTTTATTTACTTAATATTTGTAGGTTCTATAAGTTTATTTCATTTTATATACCATTTTCTGATTTGATTGTCTTTTTCTTGTATTATTTACTTTGCATTTCGTGCTATAAAATTTCTTGGATCTACTCCCATAAACTATTCAGGTGGCCAAAATCAGCAAAAAAAAAATACAAAAATCTCGTAGTTTGTATCACGTAAACTGAGGCCCTCACCCGCGACTGGTTTTCGGTTTCCTGGGCAGCAATTGGTTGCGGTGTGTAGACCGCTCTGAAAAAACAAACAAATAAAAAAATTATGTACAGCTTGTGGAATGCACTCCAAGGCCCTCGCGCGGCGGCCGGTCATGACCCCCCGGGCAACTACTGGTGGCTGTGTGTGGGCCGCATTGTAGCTATATATTTTTTGCGTGTTATTCCCTGCATTTGCGTTGCCCCTGTGACCCGCATGTGGCTTTGCCAAAAGATCGAATGGTGCTGTCTGGGGGCTGAAGGGATATAAGGGACACGACTTTTAACTGAGACGGTAACCTCTCCGTGTGCGACGAGAGGTAGGTTTATCCTGTCATGAACTTGACTAGGAGCCCAAACTTGAGAGAACAAGTCTAGGTAGCCTCTCAGGGCGCTGAGCCCTAATTATGATGACTTTCTCTTGGTCGTATCGCTAACTGACAGAGCCTCGTGGTAGGTTACAGAGTTTTCTGTCCGCATTACCAGAGTCTCCCTGGTTTGTAGGGCATGTCGGGAGGCTGAATCTTGCTGAGTTGCTACGATGGGAAGTGACAATTCAACAAAAGACCGCGCTAGCACCAGAATCCGGTGTCACCCAGAAACAAGATCCTCTCCCTCCCAGGCCGCTCATTCGAGAGACACAAGAACAACAGCACCAGCCCCCCTCATATGTTTCTGGTTAGGTTCTAAGACCCAGACGATGCTGCAACTGCCAAACGTTTGGGCGTTGAAGTGATGCCCGTCGATCGAGAAATGGTACATGTTTACACTACAGTAATGACGCATACGGCCCTGAATGTGACCGATCTTCTGAATGCGCAAACTGTTGAGATAACCACCCTGTATCATCACGCAACTGTTGCTATTACAGATCAAGAGTACTCGAAAGGAGTACTCTCGCTTATACCAGAATGTGCCTCCCTTACCCTGAGGCCTAGAGGCAAGTAACTGTTACTTTCATCAGCTCGCTATTAGCTCTACAGCAGTGAAAACTGAGATACCTACTACTTGAGTCCTTCCCAATCTATCGCTCTATACTCTGTCCTCTCTCAACTCAGAGAAGCCGGCGACGATCATCATCCGCTCAACTCGGTACCTCGGAAAACTTTATCAGAGCACCTTCCCTACATCTCCACCTCGCCTCGTCTTTCACTCGCAGAGCGACGAGATTTACCATTGCTGGATACAACACAACACAGGTCACTACCTCGGCATTACCTCTCATCGCCCCCAAACAATGGGAACTCAAATCTCCTACCAGCGACGATACCAAGCCCACCTTACTTGAAACCCAACCACGACAGTAGCATTGCAGGCTTACTCGAGTCCTTCTCAACCCTAAACTCCTCCTGCTTGCCAGGTGACAACCACCCTCACTAGGGCACTGAATTCCCCTCCGTCACTTCCTCGCTCTCAGACATTTCATTATACGATCCTAAGAGGATCTCCTCTCGTACCCTCAACATCCTAAACCGGAGACCTTCGCTCGTTGCTGACCGGCGCTAAACGCTCTGACTCGGACTAGTACGATGATCCAACCGGAAACTACCATTATATGATCTCGAATCACAAACGAAGCTCAAGTAATACTAGTCAAACACGACCAACATGCAGTGAGTGAAACTGATTGAAAACTATATTAAACAGGACCACATCAACTCGAGCTTAGACCTTAACTTTTTCCTTACCCAAGATCCCCATATCTGATGCACTCGTTCTTCAATAGAACATCAGAGGAAATCGTGCCAAATATGCTGACCATTATTATTATTATGATCAAATCAATGGAAGTTTGTCTCTCGAGATCTCTCATGGGACCATCTGAACCATCCTTCTCCAGTGGGTGGGTGCAAAGCCCACATCTTCTCTAACACTGTCAACGCTCGCTCTACCGGGTGTTGGCAGTGTTGGTAAATAAAGCGGTCGCATGCACGCCAATGGTATAGGTCATACCATGGCCAGTTTCAATGTTCTACCTTTGTTTACAAATATTCCGATTGACGGAATCATTGTTCTTATTTGAACAAAATTATTGAAAAGCCATCGAAATAAAAAATATTTTATATCTACTGTAAATACTTTAGTCTGAGTATCTCGGTAACATTGACACTAATTAAACTGCGCTATCAGATCATAATGTGATCTAAATGAGTCTAGATCATTGGTGATATATTGTTAAAGAAACGAGGTAACTATAATTCGTTCCTAGAGCATGGTTTTCTGCAATTGAACTTTTTCAGTGCAGAAATGAGCTGGGTAAGTAGCTATTCACCAATCACTGTCTGATGCTGACTGGGAGCAGCTCTCGCTGACCAGGCCAACGGAGTGGAGGAAGCAAATAATAACATTGATGTAGCTACTGTCGCAGGTGTGCCGAAGAAGTAAAAATGCACAAAAGAAGCAAGTATTTTTAAGGAAGAAAAGTGCTCATAAAAAACGAGCAATAAAACAAATTACTTAAAGATGCAAAAAATAAGAAACTATCATTTAAATTGCAATTCAAATTAAAATTCACGTGACCAACAGCCAAATACATCCAAATTTTTGATTTTCTGAACTAAATCGACCATCGCAAACAATGCTTTGCGTATCACAACCGGCGCGTTCCGCTCCACTACAATCGAATCACTTAACGTGCTCGCTAACGAACTTCCACTTCCGCTACGGCGAGACAAACTTTCACTACAATACTATTTTAAGACTACAAGTCTTACCAACAACCCAGCAATCAGCCACATCACTAACATATCCGATAAGCGCTTTTTTGCGGCTAAAAAGAATATATGCCCACCGTTTTCCCTACGTGTGGACAATCTGCTGACCTCGCTTAACATCAATCGTAAAGCTATTAAGCCTTCATTTTTCTACCGAATCCTTCAAATTAACACACCAACATGGATGAGCAACCCACCACCGGTTAACCTAGACCTGCAAATCTTCCCTAAAGCAACTACTCCAACCAACGCGCACCGGCAGGAATTCTTAAGACTACTCGATGAAGAATATTTAGAGCACCGCCACATATACACTGACGGCTCCAAAACCGCGGACGGAGTTGGAGCCGCCGGTGTGCGGCGACACCCACTCTCGGCCACTCTCCCACAAGAGGCCTTCGTGTTCTCTGCGAAGCTTCACGCACTCGAACTAGCCGTCTCTATCGCAAAAACACATCGCTTCCCCAAATACGTCGTATTCTCAGACAGTCTGAGTGTTCTCACCCAGCCTAAAACACTGCACTATGAACATCCAGTTCTACGTAAGATACAGCACGATCTCTTTGTGATGACCGAGACGGATCAGGCAGTAGAATTCTGCTGGATCCCCGGGCACGCGGGAATAAGAGGCAACGAACTTGCGGACTCGTTTGCTAAACTGGCGTCTACTCATCAAGAACATTTTTTTGCAATACATTACCGGGACTGGTTCTCTATCATCAACTCCCATTTAACATCCCGATGAGATGTAATGTGGCAACAGATTGGAGAAAAAATGCGGTCTGTCAAACCTTCAGTCGGAGAATGGGAAACAAAGTTCACCAACAGAAAAGACCAAGTTTTCATCAACCGCTTCACAACCACCTGATGGATGTCGACATAGAACCAAACGCACCACCTTGCCCCTGTTGCCACCAAGTGGCCATCAGCATGAAACACTTACTGATGGATTGCAACGCACTCGCAGCAGCCCGACGAGCGTTCCTCAATCCCCCGTGCAACCTACAAAGCCTACTCACTGACCCAACCTACCATTAAAAGCTTATCGCTTTCGGAAAACACACCGGACTATGCGAAGCTGTCTAAACCCCAAACACCTGTGCAAGTGAGGTGGTCTCTCCACCCCATTACGCACAGAAATAACATCACATTTTACGAAGATAAGCGGTAACTCTTTACTCTCTTGTACGTACGCAAATATGCCACAATTGAAATATAAACTGACTTCATCTTGACATGACTAATATTTTCGCACGCGAGGCCGTGTGAACTTGTTGAATCAACGACGGTCGCGCCCTACGAGGGAGTCTATTATGACTCACGTTGAGGCTCTGGTGGAAATGAGGCTCAAATCAAATTGATGAAATTAGGCAAAAAATTTGCCTAATAAAGTTCTATTCCTATGATAACTGTTCAAAATCGTGCAACAGCAATATAAAATAAACAAATAAGATTCTCTGCTATGGTGAACCAAAATTTATTCAGTATATAATATATGGCATATCCTACCACACCCAGATGATAAATCCTACTCCAAAATCCCACATGGTGTGGTTCATGACTAAGATTGTATACTAACATAAGAGACCTACCGAAATAATCTGACATTTAATACAAACACTGAGTTCATGCATAATAAAGTAATAATACCACGGGAGTCGTTCAAATCAATAACAAATTCTAAGACTTTACTGATGCTATGCCTCTAGTAGGACAAAATCAACGCCCGCTGTCTCATAACGAATTCTACAATGCTTTATTAGGTCACTTTTCAGCAAGTTCCCCCTGAAATGGAATAAAATTGAGAGGTATTAGCCAGTCATGGTACAAATCCTCAGATATACCACAGATCTGTTTAGGACATCTTCTATGAACAGCTTCGAGCTAAGACACATCCTTGACAAAACCAAGAATCCATACAGCTCACGGAGGCACTAATGACCGATCTGCTTAACCAACTGCATCATCCCGTACTTCTCCTTGGAGACTTCAACAGCTACCACGAAGTGTGGGGATGCGTGAGAACAGACCCCAGAGGGGTGATAATGGCCAACACCATAGACACTCACAACCTGGTCCTTCTTAACGACGGACAACCCACACGGATCACCCTCGAAAGTGAAACCGCCATCGATTTATCAATC
>SDVV010028564.1:0-11938 GCA_016164225.1 Gammarus roeselii | reverse complement strand
GAGAGTTAACGAATCTATGATGCTTTGGAGAATTGACATGAAGAGTAAAGATGTTATCGCATCTTTGATGCATTGAAGAATTGACCTGAAGAGTAATGATGTTATCGCATCTATGATGCTTTGAAGAATTGACCTGGAGAGTAATGATGTCATCACATCTCAGATGCTTTGAAGAATTGAACTAAATAGTATGAATGATATCGGATCTATGATGCTTTGATGAATTGACCTGAAGAGCAATGATGTTATTGCATTTATGATGCTATGAGGAATCTACCTGACGTGTAATGATGTTTTTGCATTTATGATGTTCAGAAGAATTGACCTGAAGAGTAATGATGCAATCGCATCTATGATGCTTTGATGAATTGACCCACGAGTACTGATGGTATCGCATCTATGGTGCTCTGAAGATTTAACCTGGAGAGTAATGATGTTATTGCATCTATGATGCTCTGAAGAATTGACCTGAAGATTAATGATGTTATCGCATACATGATGCTTATGAGAATTGATCTGAACAGTAATGATGTTATCGCATATTTGATGCTTTGGAGAATTGACCTGAGGAGTAATGATGTTATCGCATCTATGATGTTATGAAGGATTGCCCAGAAGAGTAATGATGGTATCGCGTCGATGATGCTCTGAAGAATTGACATGAAGAGTGATGATGGTGTCGCATATATGATTCTTTGAAGATTTGACCTGAAGAGTAATGTTATTGCATCTATGATGCTCTGAAGAATAGACTTAGAGGGTAATAGCGTAATTGTATTTATGATGCTTTGGCGAATTGACCTGATGAGTAATGATGATATCGCATCTATGATGCTATGAAGAATTGACCTGAAGAGTAATGATGTTATCGCATCTATGATGCTTTGAAGAATTGATTCACCCCTGTGATCGTCAACAGAGTTGCGTTTCTGACCGGCAACAGAAATTCATCCCTCTGATCGGCAGTTGAGAATCGCCCCTCGGATCGGCAACAGAAAGTCGCTCCTCTGATCGGTGACAGCTTGTCACCCCTCTGATTGCTTCAGAAAGTCGCTCCTCTGATCGACAACAGAAAGTTGCTCCTCTGATCGGTAACAGCGAGTCGCCTCTCTGGTCACTAACAGAGAGTCGCCTCTCAGGTTGGTAACAGAGAATCGCCCCTCAGGCCGGTAACAAAGAGTCGCCCTTCTAGCCGGTAACAGTGTCACCCCTCTGGTCGGTAACAGAGAGTCACCCTCTCAGGTTGGTAACAGCATGTCGCTTCTCTAGTCAGTGACAGAGAGTCGCTTCTCAGATCGGTAACAGAGAGTCGCCCCTCATGTTGGTAACAAAGATTCGCCCCTAGCCGGTAACAGTGTCGCCCATCTGGTCAGAAACTGAGAGTCGCTCCCCCCTGACCGGCAACGGTGAGTCGCCCAATGCCCGTGATCGGCAGGAGTGAGCCGCTCTTCCTGATCGGCAATAGTGAGTCGCCTTTGGATCGGTCGCAGTGAATCACCCTCTGGTCGGCGTCAGAGTTGCCCCTGATCGGTCACATAGAGGCACTCCTCTGTTCGACAACAGAGAGTCACCCCTTGATCAGCCACAGAGTCGCAACTCTGATCGGCAAAAGAGTTGCCCCTCCGACTGGTAAAGAGAGTCGCTATTCTGATCCGTAACAAAGAGTCGCCTCTCTGATGGCAACAGAGAGTCTCCGTTCTGATTGGTAACAGAGAGTCGCTTCTCTGATCGGCAACAGAGAGTTGTCCCTCTGATCGGCAACAGAGAGTGGCTCTATGATCGACGAAAGAGAGTCGTCTCTCTGTTCGGCAACAGAGAGTCATCCCTCTGATCGGCAACAGAGTCACTTCTCTGATCGTATAAAGAGAGGCGCTTCTCTTATCGTGAAAAGTGAGTCGCCCCTCTGATATGCATAAGAAGGTCGCCCCTCTGATCGGCAACAGAAAGTCGCTCCTCTGATCGGCAACAGAGGGTGGCCCTTCAGATCGGCAACAGAGAGTCGCCCCTCATATCGTCAAATCAGAGCCCCTCTGTGATCGTCAACAGAGTTGGGTTTCTGATCAGCAACAGAAAGTCCCCCCTCTGATCGGCAAACGAGAATCGCCCCTGTGATCGGCAACAGAAAGTCGCTCCTCTGATCGGCAACAGCTAGTCATTTCTCTGATTGCAACACAGAGTCGCTCCTCTGATCGGCAACAGAAAGTCGCTCCTCTGGTCGGCCTGAAGAGTAATGATGATATCGCATCTATGATGCTTTTAAGATTTGACCTGAAGAGTTATGATGTTATCACATCTCTGATGCATTGGAGAATTGAGTCACCCCTGTGATCGTCAACAGAGTTGCGTTTCTGATCGGCAACAGAAAGTCGCCCCTCTGATCGGCAGTAGAGAATCGCCCCTCTGATCGGAAAAATAAAGTCGCTCCTCTGATCGGCAACAGCTTGTCATCCTTCTTATTCCTACAGAGAGTCGCTCCTCTGATCGGCGACAGAAAGTCGCTCCTTTAATCGGTAACAGTGAGTCGTCTCTCTGGTCACTAACACAGACTCGCCTCTCAGGTTGGTAACAGAGAATCACCCCTCAGGTCGGAAACAAAGAGTCGCCCTTTCAGCCGGTAACAGTGTCACCCCTTTGCTCGGTAACAGAGAGTCGCCCTCTCTGGTCGAAAACAGCATGTCGCTTCTCTGGTCAGTGACAGAGAGTCGCTTCTCAAATCGGTAACAGAGAGTCGCACCTCATGTCGGTAACAAAGATTCACCCCTCTAGCTGGTAACAGTGTCGCCCCTCTGGTCGGTAACAGAGAGTCGTTCCCCCCTGATCGGCAACAGTGAGTTGCCCCCATGATCGGCCCTAGTGAGTCCCTTTCCCCCATGATCGGCAACAGTGAGTCACCCAACGCCCCTGATCGGCAAAAGTGAGTCGCCCTTCCCGATAGGCAACAGTGAGTCGCTTTTGGATCGGTCACAGTGAATCACCCCTCTGGTCGGCGTCAGAGTCGCCCCCTGATCGGTCACATAGAAGAAATCCTCTGGTCGGCAACAGAGAGTCACCCCTTGATCAGCCACAGAGTCTCCCCTCTGATCGGCAAGAGAGTTGCCCCTCCGACTGGTAAAGAGAGTCACCATTCTGATCCGTAACAGAGAGTCGCCTCGCTGATGGCAATAGAGAGTCGCCTTTCTGATTTGTAACAGAGAGTCGCTTCTCTGATCGGCAACAGAGAGTTGTCCCTCTGATCGGCAACAGAGGGTGGCTCTATGATCGACGAAAGAGAGTCGTCTCTCTGTTCGGCGACAGAGAGTCATCCCTCTGATTGGCAACAGAGTCACTTCTCTGATCGTATAAAGAGAGTCGTTTCTCTTATCGTGAAAAGACAGTCGTCCCTCTGATCGTGAAATGAGAGTCGCTCGTCTGATCGTCAACAGAGAGTCGCTCCTCTGGTTGGCATACGAGGGTCACCCTTCTGATCGGCAACAGAAAGTCGCTCCTCTGATCGGCAAAAGAGGGTGGCCTCTCTGATCGGCAACAGAGAGTCGCCCCTCATGTCGTCAAATCAGAGTCGCCCCTGTGTATGTCCACAGAGTTGGGTTTCTGATCGGCAACAGAAAGTCGCCCCTCTGATCGGCAACAAAGAATCGCCCCTGTGATCGCCAACAGAAAGTCGCTCATCTGAGCGACTCGCTTACCTGCAACAGAGAGTCGCTCCTCTGTTTGGCAGCAAAAAGTCGCTCCTCTGGTCGGCCTGAAGAGTAATGATGTTATCGCATCTATGATGCTCTGGAAAATTGACCTGAAGCGTAATGATGTTATCGCATCTATGATGCTTTGAAGAATTGACCTGAAGAGAAATGATGTTTTCGCATCTATGATGCTTTGAAGAATTGACTTGAAGAGTAATGACGTTATCGCATCTTTGATGCTTCGAAGAATTGACCTGAATAGTATGAATGTTATCACATCAATGATGCTCTGATGAATTGACCTGAAGAGCATTGATGTTATCGCATCTATGATGCTCTGAAGAATTGACCTGAAGAGAAATGATGTTATCGCATCTATGATGCTTTGGAGGATTGACCTGAAGAGTAATGATGTTATCGCATCTATGATGCTCTAAAGTATTGACCTGAAGAGTAATGATGCTATCGCATCTATGATGCTTTGAATATTTAACCTGAAGAGTAATGATGTTACCGCATCTATGATGCTTTGAAGAATTGACCTGCAGAGAAATTATGTTATTGCATCTATGATGCTTTGAAGAATTGACCTGGAGAGTAATGATGTTATCGCATCCATGAAACTTTGAAGAATTTACCTGAAGAGTAATGATGTTATTGCATCTTTGATGCTTTGAAGAATTGACATGGATAGTTGGAATGTATCTCATCTATGATACTGTGATGAATTGACCTGAAGAGCAATGATGTTATCGCATCTATGATGCTCTGAAGAGTTGACCTGAAGAGTAATGATGTTATCGCATCTATGATGCTCTGGAGATTTGATCTGAACCGTAATGATGTTATCGCATCTATGATGCTTTGGAGAATAGACTTATAGGGTAATAGTGTAATCGAGTCTATGATGCTTTGGAGAATTGACCTGACGAGTAGTGAAGCTTTTGCATCTATGATGCTTTGAAGAATTGAACCGGAAGAAAAATGGTGACATCGCATCCATGATGCTCAGAGGAATTGACATGAAGAGTAATGATGTTATCTCATCTCTGATGCTTTGATGAATTGACCTGAATAGTAAGGATGTTATCGCATCTATGATGCTTTGTAGAAATGACCTAAAGAGTAATGATGTTATCGCATCTTTGATGCTCCGATGAATTAACCTGAATAGTATGAATGTTATCACATCAATGATGCTCTGATGAATTGACCTGAAGAGCATTGATATTATCGTATATATGATGCTCTGAAAAATTGGCCTGAAGAGAAATGATGTTATCGCATCTATGATGCTTTGAAGAATTGACCTGAAGAGAAATGATGTTTTCGCATCTATAATGCTTTGAAGAATTGACTTGAGGAGTAATGATGTTATCGCTTCTTTGATGCTCCGAAGAATTGACCTGAATAGTATGAATGTTATCACATCAATGATGCTCTGATGAATTGACCTGAATAGCATTGATGTTATAGCATCTATGATGCTCTGATGAATTGACCTGAAGAGAAATTATGTTATCGCATTTATGATGCTGTGGAGGATTGACCTGAAGAGTAATGATGTTATCGCATCTATGATGCTCTGAAGTATTGACCTGAAGAGTATGTTATCGCATCTATGATGCTTTGAATAATTGACCTGAAGAGTAATGATGTTACCGCATCTATGATGCTTTGAAGAATTGACCTGCAGAGTAATGATGTTATTGCATCTATGATGCTTTGAAAAATTGACCTGGAGAGTAATGATGTTATCTCATCCATGATACTTTGAAGAATTGACCTGAAGTGTAATGATGTTATTGCATCTTTGATGCTCTGAAGAATTGACATGGATAGTAGGAATGTATCGCATCTATGATACTGTGATGAATTGACCTGAAGAGCAATGATGTTATCGCATCTATGATGCTATAAAGAATTGACCTGAGGAGTAATGATGTTATCGCATCTATGATGCTCTGGAGATTTGATCTGAACCGTAATGATGTTATCGCATCTATGATGCTTTGGAGAATAGACTTATAGGGTAATAGTGTAATCGATTCTATGATGCTCTGGAGAATTGACCTGAAGAGTAATGATGCTTTTGCATCTATGATGCTTTGAAGAATTGACCTGAAGAGTAATGGTGACATCGCATCTATGATGCTTAGAAGAATTGACATGAAGAGTAATGATGTTATCGCATCTCTGATGCTTTGATGAATTGACCTGAATAGTAAGGATGTTATCGCATCTATATTGCTTTGAAGAATTGACCTTAAGAACAATGATGTTATCGCATCTATGATGCTCCGAATAATTGACTTGAAGAGTAATGATGTTATCGTAGCTATGATGCTTTGAAGAATTGAGTTGAAGAGCAATGATGTTATCGCATCTATGATGCTATGACGAATTGACCTGACGAGTAATGATGTTCTCGCATCCATGATGCATATGAGAATTGATCTGAACAGTAATGATGTTATCGCAAATTTGATGCTCTGGAGATTTAACCTGAAGAGTAATGATGTTATCGCTTCTATGATGCTTTGAAGGATTGACCTGAAGAGTAAGCATGGTATCGCATTTATGAAACTTTAAGAATTGACCTGAAGAGTAATGATGTTATCGCATCTCTGATGCTCTGGAGAATTGATCTGAAAAGTAATGATGTTATCGCATCTATGATGCTTTGAAGCATTGACCTGAAGAGTATTGATGTTATCGCATTTATGATGCTTTGGAGAATTGACCTGAAGAGTAATGCTGTTATCGCATATATGATGCTTTGAAGAATTGACTTGAGGAGTAATGATGTTATCGCATTTATGATGCTATGAAGAATTGACCTGAAGCGTAATGATGTTATCGCATCTGTGATGTTATGGAGAATTGATCTGAACAGTAATGATGTTATCGCATGTAAGATGCTTTGGAGAATTAACTTGAAGAGTAATGATGTTATCGCATCTATGATTCTTTGATGAATTGACCTGAAGAGTAATGATGTTATCGCATTTAAGATGCTGTGGAGAATTGACCTGAAGAGGAATGATGTTATTGCATCTATGATGCTTTGAAGAATTGACCCGAACAGTAACGATGTCATCGCATCTATGATCTACAAGTAAGCCTAACCCCTCAGACGATACCTATACACCGTCAACACAACCTAATAATATGACCTCAATACCTTTCCCAAATATTATCACTGCCTTACTTGGCTCAGCAACCACCCTCAGAACTGAGGTGAGAGGCCCTAACAATCAATCCACCAGTGCAAAAGAGGACACCTTGATGGATGATGCCTCCTCAATCGCCCACGACTTGAGGTCCACAAGCAACAAAACGAAAAGGAGAAGAGATGATGACCCCGCCGACAGCGACCACGAGATGCTGACGCCCACATGTCACGGAGCAATAAGATCAGCAACAGCTCACAAACAACAACTCATCAAGAACAGAATGTTGAACGACTCCGAACAATGTCAACAAAAAAAACACCCAGGGAAGACCAACGTAAGGGATCTAACCCTCGGCTCTCATGCGCGACGCCAAAACTTCTCACAAGCGAAAACGATCCTTGCCTGCGTGAGGATGCGCTGAAATTCTTCAACGAAGAACTTATACCCAAAATCGTTAACCAGCCTGGCTCCTTAGTCGACCCAAATATCCCACCGGCAACTACTTAGCCAACCATGCAGTTAGAAAAAAACTCCATAGAAGATCACCTCGCTCACTCATGAACTGAAACAAAAAGAGCGGACACTCTCGTCCTCTCAAAGGAGCACTCACAGCCGCGACCGCAGTAATTCTAGCCGACCACGCTCTACCGAAAGCGGTTGCTCCCGCGAACACACTCTCAATCTAAGACTCCTGGGTAAACGCATAGACACGAACACCACAAAAATTCTTGCAAGCCACTCGGATCATCAAGGTCTGAGTGAGAACAGCCTCCAAAATGAACAACAGCGCACTACTTTAATGGAATTGACAGGTATTCGGGAACAAGAAAGATGAACTTCCATCCCTAATCTCCTCCCATAAACCTTTGGTGAGAGGTCTTCAAGTGATCCAACTCCGTGAGACCGCCACCTTCAGGTTCCCTCAATATGTCACACATCCTTCAATCCTGATTCAATCATCGTTCATAGTTTAAACTCGTTGGGTAAATGTTTACCTTATTGCGTCAGAAACATATACTCGGAGAGCAGAGAGCGACCTCCTCTACTGGCACCACTTCAGTAGTGATATTTTACGAAATTAACTAATCAACACTTGATCAAAAAAATGTAATATTTTATAATTGCCAAGGCAACTAATTTCCTGTGGCCGACCAGTGGGGCAACTTTATGTTGCCGATATGACCGTCGACTCTGTTGCCAATCAGAGGGGCGTCTCTGATGCCGATCAGAGGGGCGACTCTCTGTTGCCGATCAGAGGGGCGACATTCTGGTGCCGATCAGAGGGGCGACTCTCTGTTGCCGATCAAAGGGGAGATTCTCATTTGACGGTCAGAGGAGCAACTCTCGTTTGACGATAAGAGAGGCGACTCTCATAGGACGATCAGAGAAGCGACTCTTTTGCCGATTAGATGGGGAAATCTATTACCAATCAAAGGGACGACTCTGTTGCCGATCAGATGGACGACTTTCTTTTGACGATCATAGGGGCGACTCACTGTTACCGATCAGAAATGGCGACTACCTGTTGCCATCACAGGGGCGCTAGCTGATGCCGATCAGAGGGGCGACTCACTGTTGCCGATCAAGGGTGCGACTTATTTTTCGAACAGATGGGCGACTCTCTCGCCGATCAGAGGGGCGACTCCCTTGCCGATCAGAACGGCGACTCTGTCATTGATCAGGAACGACTCTCCTTTGCCGATCAGAAGGGCGACTCTCTGTTGATATCAGAGGTGCGACTAGCTGGTGCCGATCAGAGAGCAACTTTCTGTTGCCGATCAGAGGAGCGATTCTCTGTTGCAATCAGAGGGGGGACAATCTGTTGCCGATCGGAGGAGCGACTTTCTGTTGCCGATCGGAAGGGCGATTCTCTGTTGCCGATCAGAGGGGCGACTTTCTGTTGCCGATCAGAAACGCAACTCTGTTGACGATCACAGGGGCGACTCAATTCTTCAAAGCATCAAAGATGCGATAACATCATTATTCTTCGGGTCAATTCTTCAGAGCGTAATAGATGCGATAACGTCAATACTAATCAGGTCAATTCTCCAAAGCATCATAGATTCGATTACACTATTATCCTTTGAGTGTATTCTTCAAAGCATCATAGATGCGAAAACATCATTACTCTTCAGTTCAAATCTCCAAAGAATCATAGATACGATACCAACATCACTCTTTAGGTCAATTCTTCAAAGTATCATAGATGCGATACCATCATTATTCTTCGGGTCAATTCTTCAAAGCATCATAGATGCGATACCATCATTACTCTTCAGGTCAATCCATCAAAGCATCATAGATGCGATAACATCATCACTCTTCAGGTCAAATCCACAGCTTCACATATGCGTTAACATAATTACTCTTCAGGTCAATTCTTCTTAGCATCATAGATGCAGTAACATCATTACTCTTCAGGTCAATTCTTCATAGCATCATAGATGCGGTAACATCATTACTCTTCAGGTCAATCCTTCAAAGCATCATAGATGCGATAACGTCATTACCAATCAGGTCAATTCTCCAAAGCATCATAGATTCGATTACACTATTACCCTTTAAGTGTATTCTCCAAAGCATCATTGATGCGATAACATCATTACTCTTCAGGTCAAATCTCCAATGAATCATAGATGCGATACCATCATTACTCATCAGGTCAATTCTTCAAAATATCATAGATGCGATACCATCATTACTCTTCAGGTCAATTCTTCAGAGCATCATAGATGCGATACCATCATTACTCGTCAGGTCAATCCATCAAAGAAACATAGATGCGATAACATCATTACTCTTAAGTCAGTTTTCCGCAGCATCACATATGCGTTAACATCATTACTCTTCAGGTCAATTCTTCATAGCATCATAGATGCACTAACATTAGTACTCTTCAGGTCAATTCTTTGAAGCATCATAGATGCGATAAAATCATGACTCCTCAGGTCAATTCTTCAAAGCATCATAGATGCGATACCATCAATACTCCTCAGGTTAATTCTTCAAAGCATCATAGATGCGATACCATCAATACTCTTCAGGTCAATTCTTCAAAGCATCATAGATGCGATAACATCAATACTCTTTAGGTCAATACTTCATGGCATCATAGATGCGACAACATCATTACTCTTCAGGTCAATCTTCCAAAGCATCATAGATGCAATAACATCATTACTCGGCAGGTCAGTTCTTCAAAGCATCAGAGATGCGGTAACATCATTACTCTTCAGGTCAATTCTTCAAAGCATCATAGATGCGGAAACATTATTACTCTTCAGGTCAATACTTTAGAGCATAATAGATGCGATAACATCAGTACTCTTCAGGTCAATCCTCCAAAGCATCAAATAATGCGATTACATCATCACTCGTCATGTTAATTCTTCAGAGCATCATAGATGCGATAACATCATTGCTCTTCAGGTCAATTCATCACAGCATCGTAGATGCGATAACATTCTTCCTATTCAGGTCAATTCTTCAGAGCATCAACGATGCGAGTAATGATGTTATCGCATCTATGATGCGTTGAAGAATTGACCTGAGAGTAATGATGTTAACGCATCTATGATGCTTTGAATAACTGACCTGAAAAGTAATGATATTATCGTATCTGTGATGCTTTACAGAATTGATCTGAACATTAATGATGTTATTGCATGTACGAGGATTTGGAGAATTGACCTGAAGAGTAGTGATGTTATCTCATCTATGATGCTTTGAAGAATTGACCTGAAGAGTATTGATGGTATCGCATTTATGATGCTTTGAAGAATTAACCTGAGGAGCATTGATGGTATAGCATCTATGATGCTTTGAAGAATTGACCTGAGGAGTAATTATTTTATCGCATCCATGATGCTATGAATAATAGACGTAAATGGTAATAGTTTAATCAAATCTATGATCCTTTGGAGAATTGAGCTGAAGAGTAATGATATTGTCGTATCTATGATGCTTAGAAGAATTGACATGAAGAGTATTGGTGTTATCGCATCTATGATGCTATGAAGAATTGACCTGAAAAGTATGGATGTTATCGCATCTATGATGCTCTGAAGAATTCACAAGAAGATTAATGATGTTATCGCATCTATGATGCTCTGAAGAATTGACCTGACGAGTAATGATGTTAACGCATCAATGATGCTTTGGAGAATTGACCTGAAAAGTAATGATGTTATTGCATAAATGATACTCTAAAGAATTGACCTGAGTAGTAATGATGTTATCGCATCTATGATGCTTTGAAGAATTGACCTGATGAGAAATGGTGTTATGACATCTATGATGCTATGAAGAATTGATCTGAAAAGTATGGATGTTATCGCATCTATGATGCTTTGAAGAATTGAGTTAAAGAGTAATTATGTTATTGCATCTATGATGCTTTGAAGAATTGACCTGATGAGTATTGATGTCATCGCAGCTATGATGCTTTGAAGAATTGACCTGGAGAGTAATGATGCTATCGCATCTATGATGCTTTGAAGAATTGACCTGAAGAGTAATGATGTCATGGCATCTATGATGCTTTGAATAATTGACCTGAAGAGTAATGATGTTATCGCATCTCTGATTCTTCGAAGAATTGACCTGAATAGTAGGTATGCTATCGGATCTATGTTGCTTTGATAAATTAACCTGAAGAGCAATGATGTTATCGCATCTATGATGCCCTGAAGAATTAATCTGAAGAGTAATGTGATGTTATAGCATCTACCAAAGTTCGAAAAATTGACCTGAAGAAAAATAATGTTATTGCATCTACGGTGCTTAGGAGAATTGATGTGAACAGTAATGATGTTATCGCATATATGATGCTTTGAAGATTTGACCTGAATAATAATGATGTTATCGCATCTATGAACTTTTGAAGAATTGACCTGAAGAGAAATGATGTTATCGCATCTATGATGTTATGATGAATTGACCTGAAGAGTAATGATGATATCGCATCTAGGGTTCTCTGAAGATTTGATCTGAAGAGTAATGATGTTATCGCATCTATGATGCTTTGAAGAATTGACCTGGCGAGTAATGATGTTATCGCATTTGTGATGCGCTGAAGAATTGAGA
>SDVV010028563.1:0-11938 GCA_016164225.1 Gammarus roeselii | reverse complement strand
CCGTTGTTCACCCGTAAGGCTTCTTCCTCCCTGAAAGGAGAACAAAAACTTTAATTCAGGAAACGGCTGTCGACGATTTCTTGCTATTTTTTATGTATCGTATACAGGAGCATATTTCAATGCATGTTATCAAGTCATTACGATTGTTTGGTAACTCTTGCATCCAGTGTTATGTCACAAGTAGACGTGACCTCCCACCCTTCGGCTGTCCGGTTCATTGACTGATGATGGTAATTCCGTTAAGTTGGTTTGGCGGCTCACTAGGCCTGTTTTGATGTTGAGTTGGTTTGGCGGTACTGTAGGCCTGTTTTGAAGTTGGTTTGGCGGCCCTCTAGGCCTGTTTTTGTTGTGTTTATAGTGTCATATACAATTATGGCAGTATATTACATTTGTGTATGTTCTTCAATAACTTCACCCTATCGCGTTGGCCGACAGATGCAGAGCCCCGATGCATACCTGAATATGATTGCTGTAGTTAATGTTTCTGATGGCGGGATGTCCTGTACGTGGCTGCTTACGTAGGTACTATTTAATTTAAGTGTGTACGGAATGGATCCTACCACATTCACTGTTTCGCTACACTTTTTTTCTGTCGCCGTCTTGCCGACACGATTACAATCACTTAGTTTTGCTGCCCGTTAACAACTCCTGAGCTTTTAAGAGCACTGTGTTAGCCTATCTGAACGCCCTCGTGGTTGATACCCTCTCTTGTTCCCCATGTCCCTCGGAATCTGCACCAATTGGGATTGGTTCCCAGTGCCACGGCGAATAAGCTCTGCCCTCTAAGCTTGACCCAAACTTTGTCATGAGTATCCCTTGTTCTATCATACAGATGAATGTGTTGATCTAAAAACATGAATTTATGACTCAGTGGAATGTTGTATAAATGGTTGTCCCCGGAATGCAATTATACCAAAAAAATTATTCTAACAACCCAGGAACATTTTGGAACATTTATAATTAATCGACATGAAAATAAAAGATAAGTTGACAGTTTTACAAAGAATGGAATTGTAGTACAATGCAAGGTATAGTTATATAACAATATTCCCCTTCCCATTCAGAAAATGTCAGACCCCGGCTGCATTTTCCTTCAGACGTCCCACCGTCTGCGGGGTTACACGACCTCACCTCTCGCTTGCCAAATCAGTGCTTCCTCTCTCGCTGTGAACGATTGGTGGACTTGTTCTATCTATTGATCCGATGCTTACCGTCGTCCCAGGTGTTGCAACAGGTGTTGCACCCTATGATCGAACTGCACATGACTGGTAGGAGTGTATATTCCAACGTTTCCTTCGATCCTCACTTCGTTCACTTCGTCTCTCTCTCGACCTTACAACGAATTATCGGCCGGCTGGTCGCGATTCCGGCCGGCTGGTCGCGATTCCTTCCATTTGTGCGAAGGTCTAGGTCCTCACTGACCTGTTGTCACAGTTGTCTTCGTTTTCTTTCTGGTAGGAATAAAATGATGTTTGATAGGTGTTATCACGGTGGTGATTCCCATTCATCTATTTCATTTACCAGGGTTCATGTCATCAAAATCTCTTGCACGTCAGTTGCACCTCTCGCACCGCACAGCCACGGTGATCTCATGCCGTCCCGCGTTATTATCGAGGCCAACCTATAATTTATTTTGATTTGCCTCCGCAGTTCAGGTCAGCATTTCGCCGCTTGAATGAGTTTCGGTAATGATACAATTTACTCACATCGCATACACGTTATTAACTCCTCATCCTACGAATTGTATAGAAATATCAATCTGCTTCTCCTATTATCCTGACCGTATTACGGGTAAAGTGCATTGTCTTGTTGTCACTCGCCACAACGTAAAAGGGGTGTAAGGACATTATACACTTAATTTGCTCACGTCCTAACTTACTTAAAATATGTATGTTTTAATTTCTACGGTGGCTAAGGTTGTATCTAGGTTCTACGGTATTGGTATGTGTGTCATCTTGCATCGCCTGCTCAGGTATCGGTTCACCCGTATCGGTGGTGGAGTTTGTTTCGACAGCATCGGCTTCCGTCAGCCTGTTAAGATGAACGTATTTTTCTTTCAGATTGTAAATGCCTACAATCTTTGCGTTAGTGACGTTTTTCTCAGTGACTCGGTACGGTCCCTCGTTCAGCGTGGGCCACATTGCTCTCTCGTCAGGTTCATTCATTTCGTTGCGTAGCAATACGACGGCACCGGGCTCTATCTCATCATTCCTTACTCCTTTCTCGCGCAGCTGACTGATGAGCAGCCTCCGATTTTTCCTTTACTGTTTTGAACGCCTGATGCAACCTCATCGTGTCTTCGGCTGCGTAGTTTCTACCAAGGGAGTAATCTACTTGCGGCGTTTGCATCAGTTTTACGAGGAGAATTTTAGCATCCCGGCCGTGGAACAGGAAGAAAGGAATTTCTTCGATTGTCGCCTGGTATGATGTGTTGATCGCCAGTGTGGCCCATTGGAGACTTTTATCCCATGTGCCCCGATCCTTCGACGCCAGGTGCGAAAAGACACTTTTCAAGATTCTGGTATACCGCTCTGTCGTTCCATTGGTGACTGGTCTCTATGACGTCGTAGTGTGCCATTCGAAGGTAAGGTGTTCGCAGACGGTCCTAAACAAGCTTGAAATAAATTCTGACCCTCGATCTGAGCACACTGAACGCATGATTCTGTGAGTGGCCATGTACTGGAGAAGTGCTCTAGAGACTTCTTCCGTAGATTTTGTGTTCAGAGGGTACGTGGCGAGGTAGCGTGTGAAGTGATCAACAACGGTTAGCACGTAGCGGCGTTCTAGCGGCCGGGTTTCACGGAAACCCGACCTGTATCGGTGTGTGTTCACGGATTTTCACGGAAAATCCCAAAGTGGTGCTACGATATCATTATGGTGTTTCCGCTTCTGACAAGGTAAGCAAATCTTCATGTAATCCTTCAGATCCGTTGTCATGTTTATCCAAAACCATGTCTCTGTCGCGCGTTTCCATGCGCATGTGAACCCCTGGCGTGCTCCAATGCGGCTGTCGTAGGACAGTGCCATTGCCGCTTGAGTCAGAGATGCCGGTACTGCGATTGTCTCCCTCACTCGACTCGGTTTGGTTGTTTGTGTTCGTATGTACAGAATGCCTTTTACTACGTAAAACTCGGATTTCATTGCAAAAGTCCGCGCAGCGACGGTTTCATCCCCTTCCAAGTACTTGACAACTGGACGCCAAACCTGAACTGCCACCTGCTCCATCCAATGATTTTCGGTCTCAAATTTCTCCTCATGTTGTTGCATGGCCTCCTCCCCTCCGGTGGCGGTAAGGACAAACACCGTCTCTCCACTCTCAGTTGTGCCCTCGTTTACTGGATTTCGTGACAGCGCGTCGGGTACATGATGGAGGGCTCCCTTGTATCGAATGTCGAACTCATATTCGGATAGCAGTAACGCCCATCTCGCAAGGCGGCTGTTTTTGTACGAAGATATGTAACTCAATGCCGCATGATCTGGCACTATGTTAAACTTGTAAATTCGAAGATAAGGTGCAAATTGGTTCACAAACGCCACGATTGCCTACGCTTCTTTTTCTGTCGTGCTATAGTTTTTCTCCGGACCGCAAAACTTCCTGCTGTGGAACGCGATAGGGTGTTAGTGGCCGTCATGTTCTTGATTCAGGACGCTACCGTATGCGTACGTCGAAGCATCGCAGTGCAGAATAAACTTCTTTTTGAAATCGGGTGCCTTTATTCCGGGGTGTTGGTCATCATCGTCTTCAGCGTGTTAAAGGCGAGCTGCTGTTCCTCACCCAAACGAAATCGACTAATTTTACTTGTTTGATCGTCGAGGGGTGCTGCTATACCTGCGAAGTTGGAAATGAACCAGTGGTAATAGCCGCATGCTCTCAGGAAGCCTCGGACGCACCGCACCGTGAGTAGAGTACATAACGACGAATAACGGATTTTGTCCGGTCTACGGGAATTTGCGCATAAAATTTCACTGACGCGATGCATGCAATCTTTGACTCGAGCGGGCGTACGGCGGTTCACGCAGAAAACGAGGAGCGGAGGGCGTAGGGTAGGACGGGAGTCAGTGAGCGGGCAGACGGATAGCTTATACATGTTAACAGGTTATATATTAACATAAGGGTATTAGCATTTCAATGCTTGGGTACTCTTGGTCCCTATCTGCTGCTAGTTATATATATTTATTCGATTCTGGTATGAATAGTGTTACAGCAAGTTTTCTGGAGGGTGCAGTAGACGAACCCCTTAGGCAGAAAGTTGGAAGCGCTCCTGGA
Source organism: Gammarus roeselii (assembly GCA_016164225.1). Classification (NCBI taxonomy): domain Eukaryota; kingdom Metazoa; phylum Arthropoda; class Malacostraca; order Amphipoda; family Gammaridae; genus Gammarus; species Gammarus roeselii. The sequence goes on along the minus strand of SDVV010028563.1, from coordinate 7,671 downwards.
AAATTAGGTAGTTTGTTCTTGCCTGTTCTTTATCTTATCAGTTGTTTCCGTGGTTTATTGCTGTGTTTGAGTGAATGTTTCGTTACACATTTATGAATGGTTTATTGTTCTTATATATTTTTCAATACATATATGTTTGTATTCTTATCTAATTGAGGGTAGAATTGACTCATTCGATGGTTGATTGGTGGGTGGGTTCATGGCCGTTGGGGTTGGGATATTTTGTCTGTTGTGTTCATTTATCACTATATATACTGGTAATAGGATTAGTGTGGTAGGTATGTCTTATAACACAATTTGTAGCCTTGGTGTGCAATCGACCCTGTATGTTACCAACCTGATATTGAATTTTAGGCAATGTTCTGTGTTTCCATCTATTTATTTCATATGTGTATATTATCTAAAGGAATAGTATAGATTATTAGTCATGTAGTTGTCGAGTTGATGTTTGTATTATGGCTTGATGCAACACCTGCACAGAGAATCTATCTACCCAATATTGCATTATCCAGGTTTTTAACCAGATGTATCGGTATTCCATTGACGTGGTATTCCAATAGCGAGAACAGCTGAACGATATGGATTTATTGTAAGTTAATATATTGTGTTATGTATTCTTAGTAATGATTGGTGTTATGATCAGCCTCCGTTAGCACGTGTGTTAGGAAACACTGCTAAACGAACATTACCACCAAGAGCTGCGTAGTGTGTGCCCTAGAATCAGTGTAGGCCTTAGGCCTGTTACCCCTAGCTTAAGTTACACGAAGAAATCCCTTGCCTTGCATATTTTTCGGTTTCCCTTCATAAGCAGATTGCCTCACCATATGGATTACAGGACGTAGGAGACGTTGACGAGTTAAGGTCATTAAACCATCCTGTTAAACTTGACAATTCAGCATTGTGTACCCGGTATCCCATAACGTAGAAGGGGAGTGTTAGCTCAGGGGTATCTTATATTGTAAACAGTAAGATGGGAGGAGCCTGTAAATTTAGTTAACGGTCAAAGTTTATAGGAGACCAATAAGGTCAAGGTTAAAGATACCACGTTTCTTTGGGGAGGGCCCAAAAGGTGTGTGATTCCCTTATTGGAGGATCACTTCATACACATTAAACAAGGCCCTCCCATGTTTATTTCAAGGTGTAGGCCTGAAGTTTAGAACGCATCACACTTTAGTAGCGGATTCATTGGGCGGAGGGTGTGTCTTCACCTTGTCTTCGCCTTTGCGTCGCCTTTGCGTAGCCTTTGCGTCGTTTTTGCTCCGCTATTCGTTTTACACTTGTGCTCCACGCTACACTTTTTGCTGTTCATTTACACTTTTGTTCCGTTATGTCCGTTATATTACAACCAATGTTCAGTGCTATAGGACGAGTTCAACTGTTGACATGTTACTTGTTTTATTCAAATAATAGTATAAATCATTGTTTAATCATTTGTACCTTTCATTCATACCTGATCATACAAACCTAAAAGCTTTCACATAACATTGGTGGTTCAGCGGTGAGGGATATTGAAGCAAACAAAAATTAAATCAATTACTTCTTGAAAACAAATTAAAATCAACACTTCACACTTTAAAACAAAATGCTTCAGCCCCTTACACACGACCCACCGAGACACTCGACCAGTGCCAAGCCCTCTCGTGACCACATGCTACCAAAAGAAAAAGGTAATTATGAGGGAAGAATCGGAGACACCCTCTGGGGTCACCAACCACACGGGTCGACCAAAGACACGTGCCATGCCTGCCCGAAGTCTGACAGCGCGTTCGGGCCACCACGAACGCACAAGCACGGCAGTCTGTCAATCCTGGCAGGCAGAAAGGACATCCGCATCCGAGGACAAACTCCTTAGGCCATGATGGACCGAAAATAAATCAACACACACACAGCTAGCTGACAGGATTTCACGTGACGCATGGAGAATCATGAGGCCCCTTCGAATTGCCACTTAACATCTTGAGAAAAACAAAAACAAAGAACTGTAAGTAATCTTACTAATTATAAGAAGTAAAACAAGAAGCCCATCAAATCAAGTGTGATATATCGCGATAGGCCGTTCTCCCTTAAGAAGTGAAATTAGAGAGTTTGTAAAAATAAATGTAATTACAGTTCCCCACAATTTTTTTCAATAAATCTGCTCTCGAATTCTTCAGCAAATGAGTACAAAATTAGTTTTGAAGTGGATTTAAGCAGGTGCGCTTAAATTATTCGACCTGCTGTTCCAGCAATATTCATCTGAATTGTAGACATGTAGATAATTTAAAAAAAAAGGATCGCGGTGGTGGTAAATGAATCCTGAAATGCATAGAAAATGATATTTTTTGTACAAAAAATGAAAAATGTCAGGAAATTAAGTTGAAAAACAAAACCATGGAAATATATTTAGGTAGATAATATAATAGATAGCTTGTAGTTCACTGGTGTAGTATATAAGTTTTCTTTTTGCAGTATATAAGCAATTTTTGTGTTAATTGAACGTAGACAGCTGGTGATAAAAATCTTTATTTAATCGATCACTGAAAAAAAATAGCCAGTGTCCCGTTGTGTAGCGTTCAGATAGTCTTGCGTTTCCGTTTCAAATTTCAGACAAAATTTCCATGACCAATTGATTAGGTGACACGTTATAATATTTGATGTACGGTTATAAATTTTCAATAACTCATGTAAAGTCGATTTCGTGTGTGGTCGAAAAAGTGTTGTGTATAGCCTTCAGGTCTGCGTAGAAATGCGGTATTATATTCCAGGAAATTACAGTCCAATTTACAAAAAAAATCTATGACCAATTGGTTTGTTGATAAGCCTAAACACCTGATGAACGGCTACAAAATTTCAATAATTCATGTAAAATCAATTTTGTGCGTTGCCAATAAATTGTGTGTAGCCTTCAGGCCTAAGTAGAAATGCGGTATTCAATTACAGAAAATTATAGTCCAAATGTCAAGATAGTATGTTTTTTTAGCTGTGAACACCACTGTCCGTAATGTTAAGACATGTTCGTCGTAGGATGACCTAGACGCAAAAGCAAGTGATGTGCAAGTTGGACCTATGCGATATGGGAATGTAAAACGAGCGAATGCGTGAACAGAGGAATGACTGAACAAACCGTCACCAAACCAACTCAAACCTATGACAAAACAAGTTATGCGATGGATCGGTAAGTAAAGGGAGACGAAGGCAAGTCGTTTCTAAGCGACAATCACTGACTCAGGTCAGAAGCGAAAAATAATTAGGATGAACCGTCTCAGTTTTTTTGTATTAAAAAAAACAGCAAGCAATCCTTTTCTGGAGAAGCAAGGACTGACATACAAACAGGCAACGCCAATCCAGGTATGTCTGAGTCCACACGGGACGCCTCATACGCAATTTGAACATCGGAATTTATAATGTTAGCTTGTCGTGGCAACCACACGGACAAGTGCTTTGAAATAAAGGCGAACGGCAGCCCACTTCAACCCCCGGGTGACATAGCGTGGGATTACGCGAGAGTAAAACCGAGCATAATGAATTTAAAAACCGTTAACCCCAATTTACCGACCAAGCAGAAATAAAATACCCGCAAATCATGCGTTCAAAACGCGTTAAACGAAAAAAAATAAAATAAAAAATAACACATCATGGCCACAATTCGAATGATAGTCTTTTGATCAAACGTGAAATGCAGTGTGTCTGATGTAAATATTAGTGATGAGTATCCAATTCCAGTTTATTGAATTCATTGAGAGAAGAGGTGAATAAATGTAATTATTAAGATGTGTGAGGGGTCAACCTGTCACCTGCGTGAGATATAATGTGTAAGGTAATTATTCTATAAGTCTTGTCTACCGAATTGTGTATTTATATCATAAGCTTTGTTCCATTTTTGCCTATGTTAGTTCAACGGTACCTTGAACCAACATACGCTGAAATGAGCAAAATAATACAATGAAACAAGTAGGCAGTATCTATCCCATCCTTCCGTGGCCCCCTTTCAAGCAGGAAAAAACGTTGTAAAGATGGGTACAGAGAGTGTCCAGCATATGGTTGCGCCCCCTAGGCAAACCATCAAAGTTTAATAAAAATTTGCATTCAGCTATCCCAATAACATCAAATTCGCAACCATGTCCCAACATTTGGATCGATTTTTTTTTACAATTGATCGAACCGTGCGAAATATGTCATAAATTCTAATGCTGCGATTAATCGCACGTGTAGAAAATTGTTTTTTCTCAACATTAAAATGACATATCAATAATACAACCAACCTCTTTGTACGCTGTATTACATACAATCATGCCTATAAAACTCCACGCAGCCTGCCTTCTCACATGAAACGACCCACGGGTCGAGGGAGTACTATGTCAAAACTTGCAAGCACAGAGCTTGAATGTGGAGACACATTCTTTCAATAAAGAAAGAGGGGTGTTATGATCAGCCTCCGCTAGCACGTATATTGGGAAACATTGCTAGCCGAACATTACCACCAAGAGCTGCGTAGTGTGTGCCCTAGAAACAGTGTAGGCCTTAGGCCTGTTACCCCTAGCTAAAGTTACACGGAGAAATCCCTTGCCATGCATATTTTTCGGTTTCCCTCCAGAAGCAGATTGTCTCACCATATGGATTACAGGACGTAGGAGACGTTGACAAGTTAAGGTCATTAAACCATCCTGTTAAACTTGACAATTCAGCATTGTTTAGCTGGTATCCCTTAACGTACAAGGGAAGTGTTAGCTCAGGGGTATCTTATATTGTAAACAGTAAGATGGGAGGAGCCTGTAAATTTAGTTAACGACCAAAGTTTATAAGAGGCCAATAAGGGGAAAGGTTTCAAGATACCACGCCTCTTTGGGGAGGGCCCAAAAGGTGAGTGGTTCCCTTATAGGAGGATCACTTCATACACATTAAACAAGGCCCTCCCATATTTATTTCAAGGTGTGGGTCTGAAGTTTAGAACGCATCACACTTTAATAGCGGATTCATCGGGCGGCGGGTGGGTCTCCACCTTGTCTTCGCCTTTGCGTCGCTTTTGCGTAGCCTTTGGGTCGCTTTTGCTTCGCTATCCGTTTTACACTTCTGCTCCACGCTACACTTTTTGGTGTTCATTTACACTTTTGTTCCGTTGTGTCCGTTACATTACAATCAATGTTTAGTGCTTTATGACGAGTTCAACTGTTGACATGTTACTTGTTTTATTCAAAATAATAGTATAAAACCACTGTTTAATCATTTGTTCCTTGCATTCATAGCTGATCATACAAACCTAGAAGCTTTCACATAACATCGGTTGATTTATGTAGATTTTTATAAGATTTTTAGGATATTTTGGTTTGTATTTTCCACATTATTCCAGGCGTAATTGATCGGTTATTGCATCATTTTGGTATTTTTATATGTTTATTATGACATTCTGTTACGATTGAGCCGTGGTTAGCTTCGGTAAAGAAATGTTAATTTAACCCAGTTTTGGGCTGAGTTGGAGAGTAATTTCATCAGATTTTGTATATACTATAGCTTGTTCGTGTAGAAGTATTCCACACCATTCACTATAGGTTGCAGTGTATGTTCCTCGCATGTCTTGGTATCTTATTCATGTTAGTTTTCTGTTTGGTTACATGTTTATTCTTTCTCGTTCGTCACGGTTTTATTGTATGTTTTGGGTACGGTAGAGATTTGATCTTCTTGCTTTGTTATGACTCGAACGCTTAGTATATTTTCGTTTAGTTTTGTACGTTATCTGTACAGTTCCCATCTTCAATGCAATCTGTTGGGTATTTATACAATATCGGAATATTAGGATATATTAAGTGTATATCTACAATGTAAAACGTTATTTCAGGTATACATTTAGTTACAAGCTGTATATTTTTTAGTCTTTTATATATCCTCATACATTCTGATACAATGTTTGACGTGGTCATTTTAGATGTAGAAGATCCCATTAGTTACATACTTGGTCTTGCTGTTAGGTTATTATATATTTATAGTAGGAACATTTTTCAATATTTAAGAGGAGTTAGAGAGTCCCCTAGGCAAGAACCTCGGTCTGTTCGTGCCTGTTTGTGTAAATAGACCGATTAACTAGGATGGATACCCAATGTATAACAATTTTATTGTCGGTTACAACAGAGTAGAGCGTCTTATTTAGCTATTTTCTTTAGTTATTGTTGTTGTATGTTTTTTTTTCCACGATAATCATAGGAATGTATGTTTAAGAGGTGTAAGTCCGTACTGCATCTTTGTGAAATATCGTTTTTGAAACTAGCAAGTGTATAGTGTAACGTTTTAGAAGACGATTCACTGGATGGATGGGTCCTGGTGTAGAGGTGGTTTACACTCTTTTGGTGGTTCAATTAGAGTTCGTCCAAGTTCAACATGATATTTTCAAGTTCATGTGATGTCAGTCTTATCTTCCGTGTGTTTGTTAGAGAGGTTATCAGACAAGCTGCTCATCGTTGTAGTGTTTTACTAAGGCCGTCAGTGAACAGATCCCCAGATTTTTGTGGCCACACTCTCTGGGACTCATGTCAGGCCCATTCGTGACAACTGTACCTGTGTATATATTCTTGGTTAGGTCCAGGATGTGACTTTGCTCGACTTTGCTCAGAGATAACGAACTAAACAGATGCATGATACGTCTGAGGTACTGTAGTATGACTGGATATTTCCTTTGACATTTGTTATATATCAGAGTAGATTACTGAGAAGTGTCCTAGTAAATCATTGTAGAGTTCGTTGTTATGACACAGTGGGCTTGGATTTGTACTACTAGAGGCATAGTATCAGTTAGGTCAAGGAATTTTGTTTTAGATTTGAATAGGTATCGTAGTAATAATAACATTGTTCTCATGAACTCGGTGTTAAATGTTGTTTATTTTCGGTATGGCTGTTATCTTAGTATATGTTTTTTTCATGAATCAGACCACCTTAGGAGTTAAAGTGTAGGATTATTTCTATTTTATAAGACCGGTAGTGTTCATCGACATCGTGTATTGATTGACCGTACACCTTTCCATAATTGAGTAGGATTTATCCTCTGGGTGTGGTAGGATAAACCGTATTTAATAGTTAATCATTGTCGGTTAGGGTAGAGTAGAGAATCTTATTTAGCTATTTTATAGTTATTGGTGTATGTTTTTGATTGTTTCGCAGAGGAATATATCTGCATTATGTATAAATTCGCATAGTTTCATAGAATATTTGGCATAAAATACGCTTATTTGGATGTATTGATCCAGAATATTGATATGTTTTTAACATGTCGTCTTGGAGAACTAAATACCGGATTTGTGTTGAGTGTTAGTGTTAAATTTCTTCCGTGATTTAATATACATCTCAATTATGTTATCCGATCGCAGGTCTTTACTAGATTCTTATTCCCGCATGTCGTACTTTTATTAATGTTTGTAAGACGTATGCAGTTGTACACCTAGAAGTTTTTGATTAATTCCGGCTTCGTTATGAGATTGTGTTCCAATTCAGAATATCTGACTTATTTGAGCATTCACCAGATCCACTTCAACATTTTTCATTTATGCTCTGTCATAATGCCCGTAAACCTAACCCATCCTAACACATATCTTAACCTATTCTCCCCGTTTCATATTTATGTAATGTATTTCTTCATTGATTTAAGCTTTATTCATATCAAATGGATCCACTTGACTCTGTAGTTTCTACCAATTTTTAGCATATATA
>SDVV010028562.1:0-11938 GCA_016164225.1 Gammarus roeselii | reverse complement strand
CTAAAACCACGAAAACAACTATAATAACTAAAACAACTATAACAACTAAAACAACAATAACAACTAAACACCTAAAACAACTAGAACACCTAAAACAATCATAACATTTTAAACAACTAAAACAACTAGAACAACTAAAACACATAAACCAACTGGAACAACTTAAACAACTAAAACAACTAGAACAAATAAAACAACTAAACAACTATAACAACTAAATCCCATACAACAACTTTAAAAAACTAAAGCAACCAAAACAACTATAACAACTATAACAACTGAACAACTAAAACATCTAAAACACATAAAACACCTGAACACCTACAACAACTATAACACCTAAAACAACTAAAAACAACTAAAACAACTCGAACAACTATAACAACTATAACAACTATAACAACTGAAACAACTGAAACAACTAAAACAACTAGAACAACTATAACACCTAGAACAACTAAATCACCTGTAACAACTGGAACACATAAAACACCCAATACAACTAAAACATTTAAACAACTAGAAAACATAAACAAATAGAACAACTATAAACAACTCAAGCACCTACAACTAAAACAACTAAAACATCTGAAACAACTACAACAACTAAAACACCTATAACAACTAAAACACATATCAACAACTAAAACAACTAAAACAACTAAAACACCTGTACCCACTATAACAACTAAAACACATAAAACAACTAAACCAACTACAACAACTAAGACAACTAAAACATCTGAAACAACTAAAACGACTAAAACACCTAAAATCAACTGAAACACCTACAACAACTAAACACTTAAAACAACTAAAACACCTAAAACAACTAAGACAACTATAACAACTAAAACAACTAAAACACCTTAAACAACTAAAACACCTAAAAAAAACTAGAACAACTAAAACAAATAGAACAACTAAAACAACTGAAAAAAAACTACAACAACTAAAACAACTACAGAACCTAAAACAACTAAAACAACCAAAACACCTATAACAACTAAACAACTAAAACAACTAAAACATCTATAACAACTAAAACACCTATAACAACTAGATCACATAAAACAACTAAAACAACTTAAACAACTGAAACACCTAAACCTACTAAAACCACTATAACAACTAAAACAACTAAAAAACTAAAACGACTAAAACAACTAAAACACCTAAACAACTAAAACAACTAAAACAATTAGAATAACTAAAACAACTATAACAACTAAAACAACTAAAACAACTATAACACATAAAACACATATAACACCTAAAACAACTACAACTCCTAAACAACTAAAAAAACTAAAACAACTATAACATCTAAAACAACTACAACAACTAAACACCTAAAACAACTATAACAACTATAACACCTAAAATAACTAGAACACCTTAAACAACTATAACACCTACAACAAATGAAACACCTAGAACATCCAAAACACCCAAAACAACTCAAACACCTAAAAACAACTGAACAAATAATACAACTAAAACAACTATACTGTAACTACTAAAACAACTAAAACAAATAAAACAACTAAAACATCTCAACAACTAAAACACCAATAACACCTAAACAACTAAAACACATCAAACAACTACAACACCTAAAACAACTTGAACACCTTAACAACTTAAACACCTAACACAACTAAAACACCTGAAACAACTGTAACATATAGAACAACTACAAACAACTAAAACACCTATAACACCTGAAACACCACAAACAACTACAACACATAAAACAAGTAAAACAAACTATAACAACTAAAAGAACTAAACAACTGAAACAACTAAACAAATAAAACAACTAAAACACCTAAAAACAGTAAAACACCTTAACAACTAAAAAACCTTGAACAACTAAAACACCTGCAACAACTAAAACACCTAAAACCACTAAAAAACCTACAACACACGAAACACCTTCAACACATATAACAACTAAAACAACTAAAACAACTATAACAACCAAACAACTAAATTACCTAAAACACCTAAAACACCCATAACAACTAAAACAACTATAACACATACAACAACTAAAGCAACATAAAACCACTATAACACCTAAAACAACTAAGACGACTAAACAACTAGAACACATATAACAACTAAAACACCTTCCAAAACTAAAACACTTAGAACAACAAAAACAACTAAATTAACTATTACAACTAAAGTAATTATAACGACTAAAACACCTTAAACAACTAAGACACCTAAAAAACTAGAACAACTAAAACAACTAGAATAACTATAACAACTAGAACAACTAAAACACCTGTAACAACTATAACACCTATAACGACTATAACAACTGAAACAACTAAAAGAACTAAAACACCTAAACATCTATAGCAACTAAAACAACTAGAACACCTGAAACAACTAAACAACTATAACAACTAAAACAACAATAACAACTAGAACACCTAAAACAACTAGAACACCTGAACCAACTAAAACAACTTAAACAACTAAAATAACTAAAACAACTACAACAACTAAAACACCTAAAACACCTATAACACCTACAACAACTATAACACCTAAAACAACTAAAACATCTTAAACAACTAAAACAACTATAACAACTAAAACAACCAGAACAACGAAAACAACTAGAACATCTTAAACAACTAAAACAACTATAACAACTAAAACAACTATAACAACTAAAACACCTATGACTACTAAATCACCTAAAACAACTAAACACATACAACAACATAAACAAATAAAACAAATAAAACACCTAAACAACTAAAACACCTAAACCAACTGAAACAACTATAAAAGCTAAAACAACTATAACAACTAAAACACCTATAACAACTAGAACCCCTATAACAACTAAAACAACTTAAAAACTAAAACAACTAAAACAACAAAAACAACTACAACAACAAAAACACCTAAACCAACTGAAACAACTATAACAGCTCAAAACAACTACGACCACTATAACAACTAGAACAACTCAAACAACTATAACAACTATAACAACTAAACAACTAAACAACTAAAACAACTAGAGCAACTAAAACACCTGAAACACCTATAACACCTACAACAAGTAAAACGCCTAAAACAACTATAAGCAACAAAAACAACTACAACAACTACAAAACTCTAACAACTAAAACAACTAAAACAACTATAACAACTGAAACAACTAAAACAACTAAAACACATAAAACGACTATAACCCCTATAACAACTATGACAATTTAAACAACTAAAACAACTATAACAACTAAAACAACTAAAACAACTAAAGCAACTTAAACAACTTGAAAACAACTTGAACAACTAAAACACATTGAACAACTAAAACACCTGAAACACTTAAAACACCTAAAACACCTGATACAACAAAACCTTTCAAGCAACTAGAACACATAAACAAATAAAACAACTAATAAATCACTCAAACACCTACAACATCTGAAACAACTAAAACAACTAAAACAACTATAACAACTACAACAACTAAAACACATAAATCAACTAAAACACCAAGAAACAATTGAAACAACTAGAACAACTAAATACCTGAAAAAACTACAACAACGAAAACACCTAAAGCAACTAAAACAACTAGAACAACTATAAAAACTAAAAAACAACTAAAACCTCGCAACAACTAAAACAACTAGAACACCTAAAACAACTAAAACACCTACAACAACTAAAATACTTACAACAACTAAAACACCTTAAACAACTAAAACAACTGTAACAAATAAACAACTAAAACACCCTAAACAACTAAAACACCTAAAATAACTATAACAAATATAATAACTAAAACAACTAGAACAAATAAAACAACTAAAAAACTATATCAACTAAAACAACTACAACATCTTAAACAACTAAAACAACTAAAACAACAATAACAACTAAAACACCTATGACTACTAAAACACCTAAAACAACTAAAAGCATACAAAAACCTAAACAAATAAAACAAATAAAACACCTATACAACTAAAACACCTAAACCACTTGAACACCTAAAACAACTAAGACACATAAAACAACTATAACACCTATAACATCTAAACAACTGAAACACCTAAAAAACTAAAACACCTAAAACAACTCAAACAACTAAAACAACTAATAACACCTAACACAACTACAACAACTAAAACAACCACAACAACTATAACAACTAAAACAACTATAACAACTAAAACTACCAGAAAAACTATAACTACTAAAATAACTAAAACAACTAAAACAACTAAACAACTAAAATACCTAAACAACTAAAACAACTACAACAATTAGAATAACTAAAACAACTATAACACCTAAAACAACTAAAACACCTAGAACAACTCAAACAACTAGAACAACTAAAAACACCTAACACAACTACAACAACTAAAACAACTGAAACAACTAAAACAACTATAACAACTAAAATAACTATAACAACTAAACAACTAAAAAACTAAAACAACTAAAACAACATAACAATTATAACAACTAAAACAATTAAAACACCTAAAACAACTAAAAAACTTACAACAACTAAAACACCCTAACAACTAAAACAACTGTAACAAATAAAACCACTAAAACACCTTAAACAACTAGAACACCTAAAAAAACTATAACAACTATAACAACTAGAACAACTAAAACAACTAAAACAACTAAAACAACTAAAACAACTAAAACACCTAAATAACTATAACACCTATAACAACTATAACAACTAAAACAACCAAAACAACTGAAACAACTATAACAACTAAAACAACTGGAACACCTTAAACAACTAAAACAACTATAACAACTAAATCAACTATAACAACTAAAACACCTGTAACAACTAAAACCACTAAAACAACTAAAACAACTAAAACAACTAAAACAACTAAAACACCTAAACAACTATAACACCTATAACTTCTATAACAACTAAAACAACCAAAACAACTGAAACAACTAAAAACAACTAAAACAACTAGAACACCTTAAACAACTAGTACAACTATAACAACTAAATCAAATATAACAACTAAAACACCTAAAACAACTTGAACAACTAAAACAACTTGAACAACTTAAACAACTAAAACAACTACAACAACTAAAACACCTAAACCAACTGAAAAAACGAGAACAGCTAGAACAACTAAAACCACTATAATAACTAGAACAACTTAAACAACTAGAACAACTTAAATAACTAGAACAACTAAAACACCGAAAACACCTATAACACATACATCAACTAAAACACCCAAAACAACTAGAACAACTAAAACAACTACAACAACTATAACAACTAAAACAACTAAAACACATGAAACAACTAGAACAACTATAACAACTAAAACAACTAGAACAACTAGAACAACTAAAACAACTAAAACAACTAAAACGACTGAAAGAACTATAACAACTAAAACACCGAAAACACCTTTAACACCTACAACAACTAAGCACCTAAAACAACTAAAAATAACTAAAAAAACTACAACAACTTGAACAACTATAACAACTGAAACAACTATAACAACTATAACAACTAAAACAAGTAGAACAACTAAAGACAACTAAAACAACTAAAACAACTAATAACAACTTAAACAACTACAACAACTAAAACAACTATAACAACTAAAACAACTGCAACAACTAAAACAACTATAACAACAAAAACAACTACAACAACTATAACAACTAAAACAACTAAAACAACTGAAACAACTAAAACAACTATAACAACTATAACAACTAAAACAACCATAACACCTAAAAAGACAAGAACACCTTAAACAACTAAAAAACTAAACAACTAAAACACCTAAAACAACTAAAACAACTAAAACAACTATAAAAACTAAAACAACTAAACAACTAAAACACTTTAAACAAATGGAACACCTAAAACAACCAAAACAACTATAACAACTAAAAAAACTTAAGAACTAAAACAACTTAAACAAATGGAGCACCTATAACAACTAAAACAACTAAACAACTAAACACCTAACAACTATAACACATTCAACAACTATAACACCTAAAACAACTAAAACAACGGAAAAAACTGAAGCAACTAAAACACACAAAACAACTATAACCCCTACAACAACTAAAACAACTAAAACAACTAAAACAACTATAACCACTATAACCACTAGAACATGTAAAACAACTAAAACAACTAGAACAACTAAAACATCTTGAACAACTAGAACACCTGAAGTAACTAAAACACCTAAAACACCTAATACAACTAAAACATTTAAACAACTAGAACACATAAACAACTAAAACATCAACAACAACTAAAACACCAAAAACACCTAAAATAACTAAAAACACCTATAACAACTATAACACCTAAACAACTTAAACTACTAAACAACTACAACACCTAAAATAACTGAAATACCTGAAACAACTAGAACACCTAGAACAACTAAAACAACTACAACAACTAAAACACCTAAACCAACTGAAAAAACTAGAACAGCTAAAACAACTAAAAGCACTATAATAACTAGAACAACTTAAACAACTAGAACAACTTAAATAACTAGAACAACTAAAATACCGAAAACACCTATAACACCTACATCAACTAAAACACCCAAAACAACTAGATCAACTAAAACAACTACAACAACTATAACAACTAAAACAACTAAAACACATGAAACAACTAGAACAACTATAACAACTAAAACAACTAGAACAACTAAAACAACTAAAACAAGTAAAACAACTGAAAGAACTATAACAACTAAAACACCGAAAACACCTATAACACCTACAACAACTAAGCACCTAAAACAACTAAAAATAACTAAAACAACTACAACAACTTGAACAACTATAACAACTGAAACAACTATAACAACTATAACAACTAAAACAAGTAGAACAACTATAGACAACTAAAACAACTAAAACAACTAATAACAACTAAACAACTACAACAACTAAAACAACTATAACAACTAAAACAACTGCAACAACTAAAAAAACTATAACAACAAAAACAACTACACCAACTATAACAACTAAAACAACTAAAACAACTGAAACAACTAAAACAACTATAACAACTATAACAACTAAAACAACCATAACACCTAAAAAGACAAGAACACCATAAACAACTAAAAAACTAAACAACTAAAACACCTAAAACAACTAAAACAACTAAAACAACTATAAAAACTGAAACAACTAAACAACTAAAACACCTTAAACAAATGGAACACCTAAAACAACTAAAACAACTATAACAACTAAAACAACTTAACAACTAAAACAACTTAAACAAATGGAGCACCTACAACAACTAAAACAACTAAACAACTAAACACCTAAAACAACTATAACACATTCAACAACTATAACACCTAAAACAACTAAAACAACGGAAAAAACTGAAGCAACTGAAACACACAAAACAACTATAACTCCTACAACAACTAAAACAACTAAAACAACTAAAACAACTATAACCACTATAACCACTAGAACATGTAAAACAACTAAAACAACTAGAACAACTAAAACACCTAGAACAACTAGAACACCTGAAGTAACTAAAACACCTAAAGCACCTAATAAAACTAAAACATTTAAACAACTAGAACACATAAACAACTAAAACATCTAAAACAACTAAAACAACATAAACACCTAAAATAGCTAAAAACACCTATAACAACTATAACACCTAAATAACTTAAACTACTAAACAACTACAACACCTAAAACAACTGAAATACCTGAAACAACTAGAACACCTAGAACAACTAAAACAACTAAAACACCTAAAACACCCAAACACCTACAACAACTAAAACACATAGAACAACTATAACAACTAAAACAACTAAAACAACTACAACAACTATAACGACTAAAACAACTAAAACAATTAAAACACCTAAAAACTAAAACACATATAACAACTAAAACAACTAGAACAACTATATTAGCTAAACAACTAAAACAACTAAAACACCTGAAACAACTATAACAACTATACAGTAGCAACTAAAACAACTAAAACAACCAAATCAACTAAAAAGACTGTAAAACCTAAAACAACTAAAACAACTAAACAACTAAAGCACCTAAAACAACTAAAACCACTATAACAACTAAAACAACTAAACAACTAAAACACCTAAAACAAATGGAACAGCTACAACAACTAAAACACCTAAAACAACTAAAAACAACTAAAACAACCTAAACAACTATAACAACTATAACAACTAAAACACCAAAACCAACTAGAATAACTTAATCAACTACAAGAACTAAAACAACTAAAACAACTAAAACAACTAAAACAACTAAAACAACTAAACAACTATAACAACTAGAACACATAAAACAACTATAAACCACTAAAACAACTAAAACAACTATAACAACTATAACAACTATAACAACTAAACAACTAAAGCACCTAAAACAACTACAACACCTATAATAACCAAAACACCTAAGCAACTAGAACACCTAAAACAACTATAACACCTTAAACAACTAAAACACCCAAACAACTTAAACTCCCAAAACAACTAAACACCTGAAACAACTGAAACACCTAAAACAACTAAAATACCAAAACAACTATAACACCTATAACACCTAATTCACCTATAACACCTATAAACAACTAAAACACCTTAAACAACTATATCACCTAAAACAACTTAAACAACTAGAACAACTGAAACAACTATAACATCTATAACAAGTAAAACAACTGAAACAACTCAAACAACTATAACAACTAAAACAACTTAAACAACTAGAAAACCTAAACCAACTAAAACAACTAACACAACTAAACAACTATAACAACTATAACACCTAAAACACCTAAAACAACTATAACACCTATAACAATTAAAACAACTATAACAACTATAACAACTAAAACACCTACAACAACTAAAATACTTACAACAACTAAAACACCTTAAACAACTTAAACAACTGTAACAAATAAACAACTAAAACACCTTAAACAACTAAAACACCTGAAAAAACTATAACAACTATAACAAATAGAACAACTAGAACAACTAAAACAACTAAAAAACTATATCAACTAAAACAACTACAATATCTTAAACAACTAAAACAACTAAAACAACAATAACAACTAAACACCTATGACTACTAAAACACCTAAAACAACTAAACGCATACAAAAACATAAACAAATAAAACAAATAAAACACCTATACAACTAAAACACCTAAACAACTTGAACACCTAAAACAACTAAGACACATAAAACAACTATAACACCTATAACATCTAAACAACTGAAACACCTAAAACAACTAAAACACCTACAACAACTCAAACAACTAAAACAACTAATAACACCTAACACAACTACAACAACTAAAACAACTACAACAACTATAACAACTAAAACAACTATAACAACTAAAACTACTAGAAAAACTATAACAACTAAAACAACTAAAACAACTAAAACAACTAACAACTAAAATACCTAAACAACTAAAACAACTAAAACAATTAGAATAACTAAAACAACTATAACACCTAAAACAACTAAAACACCTAGAACAACTCAAAAAACTAGAACAACTTAAAACACCTAACACAACTACAACAACTAAAACAACTAAACAACTAAAACCACTAAAAAAACTAAAACAACTAAAACAACTATAACAATTATAACAACTAAAAAAATTAAAACACATAAAACAACTAAACAACTATAACAACTATAACAACTATAACAACTAAAATACCTAAAACAACTAGAACACCTATAACAACTAAACAACTTTAAACTAAAACAACTAGAACAACTAAAACAACTACAACAACTAAAACACCTAAACCAACTGAAACAACTATAACAGCTAAAACAACTATAACCACTAACAACTAAAACAACTCAAAACAACTAAAACAACTATAACAACTAGAAAAACAATAACAACTAAAACAACTAGAGGAACTAAAACACCTGAAACACCTATAACACCTGCAACAACTAAACACCTAAAACAACTGCAAACAACATAAAACAACTACAACAACTTGAACAACTATAACAACTAAAACAACTAAAACAACTATAACAACTATAACAACTAGAACAACTAAAACAACTATAACAACTAAAACACCCTAAACAACTAACATACCTATAACAACTACAATAACTAAAGCAACTAAAACAACTACAACAACTATAACACATTAAACAACTAAAAAAACTATAACATATAAACACCTAAACACCTACAACAACTAGAACACCTAAAACAACTAAAAACAACTTAAACAACTCAAACAACTAGAACAACTAGAACAACTGAAACAACTGAAACAACTAAAACAACTTAAACAACTAAAAAACACATAAAACAACTATAACCCCTATAACAGCTATGACAACTTAAACAACTAAAACAACTATAACAACTATAACAACTGAAACAGTTAAAACAACTAAAACAACTTAAAACAACTTGAACAACTAAAACACCTTGAATAACTACAACACCTGAAACACTTAAAACACCTAAAACACCTAATACAACTAAATCATTCAAACAACAAGAACACATGAACAAATAAAACAACTAAAAAACCACTCAAACACCTACAACATCTAAAACAACTATAACAACTAAAACAACTTCAACAACTAAAACACCCATAAACAACTGAAACACCAAGAAACAATTAAAACAACTAAAACAACTAAAATACCTGAAACCACTACAACAACGAAAACACCTAGAACAACTAAAACAACTAAAACAAATATAAAAATTAAAAAATAACTATAACATCGAAACAACTAGAACACCTAAAACAACTATAACAACTATAACAACTAGAACAACTAAAACAACTAAAACAACTAAAACAACTAAAACAACTAAAACACCTAAATAACTATAACACCTATAACGACTATAACAACAAAAACAACCAAAACAACTGAAACAACTATAACAACTAAAACAACTAGAACACCTTAAACAACTAAAACAACTATAACAACTAAATCAACTATAACAAATAAAACACCTGTAACAACTAAAACAACTAAAACAACTAATACAACTAAAACAACTAAAACACCTAAGCAACTATAACACCTATAACTTCTATAACTACTAAAACAACCAAAACAACTGAAACAACTAAAAACAACTAAAACAACTAGAACACCTTAAACAACTAGAACAACTATAACAACTAAATCAAATATAACAACTAAAACACCTAAAACAACTTGAACAACTAAAACAACTTGAACAACTTAAACAACTAAAACAACTACAACAACTAAAACACCTGAACCAACTGAAAAAAACTAGAACAGCTAGAACAATTAAAACCACTATAATAACTAGAACAACTTAAACAACTAGAACAACTTAAATAACTAGAACAACTAAAACAACTAAAACAACTACAACTAAAATACCTTAAACAACTATAACAACAATAATAACTAAAACACCTAAAACCACGAAAACAACTATAACAACTAATACAACTATTACAACTGAAAAACCTAAAACCACGAACACAACTATAACAACTAAAACAACTATAACAACTAAAACATCTAAGACAACTAGAACACCTACAACAGCTAAAACATTTTAAACAACTAGATCAACTAAAACAACTAAAACAACTAAAACATCTCAACCACTAAAACCCCTATAACACCTAAGCAACTAAAACACCTATAACAACTAAAACACCTAAAACAACTTGAACACCTTAAACAACTTGAACACCTAACACAACTGAAACACTTGCAACAACTGTAACATCTAGAACAACTACAAACAACCAAAACACCTATAACACCTGAAACACCTTAAACAACTACAAC
>SDVV010028561.1:0-11939 GCA_016164225.1 Gammarus roeselii | reverse complement strand
GAAGTGCTTCCCAGTAACGCCTGCTACCGCGAGTGGAAGTGCTTCCCAGTAACGCCTGCTATCGCGAGAGGAAGTGCTTCCCAGTAACGCCTGCTACCGCGAGAGGAAGTGCTTCCCAGTAACGCCTGCTACCGCGAGAGGAAGTGCTTCCCAGTAACGCCTGCTACCGCGAGTGGAAGTGCTTCCCAGTAACGCCTGTTACCGCGAGTGGAAGTGCTTCCCAGTAACTCCTGCTACCGCTAGTGGGAGGGCTTTCTTTTTAGGATAAGGTGACTGTATTTTCTTCCAAAACCTTAACACTTACCTCCTTGCAACTTTTGCAGAAGCACCTGCGCACGTGACTGCTCCACTTTCTGTCCCAAGAACGCGAGTTCCCTGCAAAGCCACGACTCTGATGCCTTCAGAGCTATCGCAAGCTGACCTCCCCGAGGCATTCTGGCAATATTACAATTGAACACAATGCTTTTCCAGCCAAATAGTTCATTGCTCGTTCATTCTACCGTGGAACGTTAGATTTGCTCGGTTTCGGGAACAAGAACCCGTCGTCATGCAATTAAAATACTGTCCACCATGCAGCCATGCAGGTCTTTCAGCCGCACGTTATCAATACCTTTATTTTGAAAAGCCTGCCAGGAGTCAATTATTCAACATTTCAATCAAGTTTTCTAATCTCGCGAGGGTCAGATTGTCTAGAAGCCTGCCTTCGTTCTACACTAAGAGTTACCCCAACAACACGGTGATCCGTGCAGGCGCCATCGAGCAGCAAGTGACAGGAAATTGTTGCATCTATCAACAGCGAGGACAAAGCGATATGATCGGTCCGTGAAGTGGAAAGATAACAGTAATTCACATGCGTTTACGTGTCAGGTGGCAGCAGCATGGTGTCCTGTAATGCAACATTTTGCTCAGTAAATAGATTTTCAATCGGAATGAACCCATCCATGTGTGACTTAGCATTAAAATTGTTTAAAATACCCATCTGATGCACTTCCAAAATCTCTGGAATACTCACAAGAACACCCATGCACCCAAAATACAAAAACATTTTCATTCGTGTTAACAGGAAAAACACATTTCTGAACAGCACATTGGTCTCATTAAATGGAGCGCTCAGACACAGGATTCCCTTTCTTTATTTCTGCCTAATTTGGATATTTTGACTAAGAGATTGTTGCCGCCCCATCCTGATTTCCTTGGTTCTATCATAAGCTTAAATGCCATCTAAAGATGGCGGTAAATGGAGCTGCCCAGGATGAAGCCATGTCTTCTGCCAAGCTACTAACTGCGTATTTTTGCAAAGGTTTGCGATATATACTTCACAATTTCCTGCTAAGCCAAAACAATTAGGAGAGGCAATCCGAACTCTTGTTCTGTTGCCATTACGTTTGCTTGGTATTCAACTGAGTAGACGCACACAATACATTTATAAGGTAACGGTATCAAACGCCGAACAGAAACCGAATGTCTTACTTTAATTGGAAGGCCTTACTTGAAGTGATAATACTCGTCCCTGCCGATGAAGCCATCTTTGTCCAAGTCTGCCAAGGCGAACAAGTCCTTATCCTCGGAAATTTTCTGTCACAGAAATATCTTATTGTTAACTTTTCATTTGGAAACAAATGGTTATGCTTAAGTTAACGTGTATAATCAATTACAATGTCGGTAAGCGTAATAGATCATGGACTTATGAGGTGTCTAGATAATGATATGAGTTTGATGTATGTTCCATGCTGAGCTCAGAGGTGGCTAGCTGATATGAGTTTGGTGTTTGAACTTACAGAGGTGTCTAGCTGATGGTAGGAGTTTGCTGTATGAACTTACAGAGGTGTCTAGCTGATGGTATGAGTTTGCTGTATGAACTTACTGAGGTGTCTAGCTGATGGTAGGAGTTTGCTGTATGAACTTACAGAGGTGTCTAGCTGATGGTAGGAGTTTGCTGTATGAACTTACAGAGGTGTCTAGCTGGTGATATGAGTTTGGTGTATGAACTTACAGAGGTGTCTAGCTGATGGTAGGAGTTTGCTGCATGAACTTACAGAGGTGTCTAGCTGGTGATATGAGTTTGGTGTACGAAGTTACAGAGATGTCTAGCTGATGGTAGGAGTTTGCTGCATGAACTTACAGAGGTGTCTAGCTGGTGATATGAATTTGTTTTATGTTCCACGCTATTGAGTATGATGTATGATGTATAAGATGCTAGCTCCAGTTTGTGAACCATGGCTTTGTTCCAGATCCAGTAAGCGCAGCTGTTACGGGACAACGTAGCTTATATTATTTGTCATTTTCAAGGGCCACGGAGATGGCATCACTTGGATACTTTATTTAAAGAAGGTATTGTGCAAATTTTAATTCTGAAATGGTTCAATAACCTCGTGAACTAATTGTCCAAAACAAAATGATGAATTGAGCCAGCTCAGTGGCCGAGGGGTGGCCTGTCGGGCTCTCCTCACAATAAGACTTCTTTTGGACTCAGAGGTTGCTGGTTCGAGCCTTCCTGGCCCCGAGTGAGACATTTTGACCAGTCTCTCAAATGGGTAAAGTCCAGCGCATAAACGCCGTGGGTCAAAAACGCCATCAGGTGGCAGCTACGCTGCAATACGCTATATAAGCGAAAAATATCCAAAATTACAAATTGACTTATTCCAGGTAACTCAAAAAATGGATCAACTGCGAAGGTCAGATGAAGCATTTTTTATATAGTTATACAAAATAAATTCACGCTGAAATTTATTATGACAAAGATATAGTACAAATTTCCTTTTTCTTTCCATCTCTTTTCAGTGATTTTGTTACTCGTCTTCATTCACTTCCACATTCAAAGGGTAATTTTTGATGGCACAGCTGATATCAACGGCATCCCAACCTAACCAACCAAATAGTATTATATTTCGTTAATAATAATATTTTGATGAATTGTAAGTACAGTAGCGAAAGAAAATTCGTTTATGATAAAAGATATGGTAAAATCTTCAATGATCAATCAGTGCTCTATATTTGAGCTAATTGATATCACCCATGAAGAAGGATTGTCCAGCTATAAAACCGTGAAAAATATCCATGTATAGTTAAATTCCACGAGGGAAACTATATTTTTTTCTGTTACAGACTATCCATAAACGAAATTTCTTCCTCTACTGTGCGTAAACGCTCCCTCCTACATGAGAGAAAGGACCGTGGTCAAGGCCCGCATGTATCCAATACCTACAGGGGCGTCGGCAGAACTTCTCTAATGAGGACGGATTCTTCACTGCTCATTAAGAGGACTAAGGGTTTTAGTAAGGAGAGTTCACTCTGCAGACCACTATGCATTCCTTGATATTTCTGTTGGTGCAATCAAAACGTTTGGCGAACCCTGGAATACCGTAATATTTCTCTATGTGTGGCTTCCCCCCGGATACCTTGATGGTTCTTTTCTTGTTCTCGTAGTTGCCTTTGAGCCTTTTAGGGATATTGTCGTCCCCGTCGAGGTCGAAGGTATCTTTGATGTGCTCCTGCCACGACACCAGCCCATCGCCGTCACGATCAGACGATTCGAAGCGCTCCTCTGCGACCAGCTTGGGCAGCAACCTAAATCAAAGACACTAGTTTATATTAAACCTAATAGTTTAGAGGAAGGAGGCGTGAGAATGTGGTAATTATAATACGGTAAATAAATGTATAGAAGTGTCTAGCACTTGTGGTAAAAATTTTGCGTCCTAATACTAATATATTGACACTATCAAAAGGCGAGTTTACAATCAGTAAAATCGGTAAGTGATTGCTCTACTCTGGCACATTGCCGATAAGCATAAAGAGAAGAGAGTAATTAGAGCTAAATGCTAGATTCTTATTTTGTTGCCTAGCACAGCGGTCCCCAACCTTTTTGTCGGCGCGGACCGGTCAATGTTTGAAACAAATTATGGGCCCACTGAAGTTAAAATTTAAAATATTCAAATTCGGACTAAAATATATAACTTGACTTTTCTGACCTTCTGTTAACGTTTTCGTTCTAAAAAAAAGTGAATTTTAATACAACAGATACAGACACTAGGCCGAAATCCCCCAGCAAAGGAGGTGGCCGACGGCAAGGTGCACCTCACACGCTCAAACACTCACACTCGCACACCTTAGCTCTTTTGCGCAAAAGGGTCCAGCCGGGGACCTCGCAACACACCCTCCGGGTCATGAATGCGGTTTGAGGTCAGTGTCGGCAGCAGGGCCCGACAGCGTGACTGGTTTACCCCTGCCGCGTCATGATGGCCGGGCCCTCCCACCCACGACCGTCCCGTCACTTAACGATATGCCTAGGGCGCGAAAGCACATCAGGGCAGCGTCAAAACTCATCCGTTCACTATCATTCTCCACTCACGTCTATCAAGTGCACGCTTTCTCGCTACCTCCACACTCACGTCTTTCCTTCCTAACGCCTGCTTCACACTATCCATCCACCCAAACTTCGGTCTCCCTCTAGGCCTACGTCCACTGGCCTCTGACTTCAACACCTTTTTCACCAATCTCCCACCATCCATCCTCACCATGTGCCCGAACCATCTCAGAACACACGAATCAACTCTGTCCTCTAACTTCTTCACCATCCCCGTTCTGATGCAAACCACGTCATTTGTGAACCTGTCTCTCAGCGACACTCCAGCCATGCTCCTCAAACATTTAATCTCGAGAACATTCAACCTTCTTCTCTCCTCTGCTCTCACCCCATAGTCTCAGCTCCGTACAGCACAGTTTGCACAACGACACCCTCATACAGCTCTCTTTTTGCTTCCATCCCCAACGTCCTGAAGCTCATTACGCTCTTCAGTACACTTAATACTTTACACCCCTCCTTCACTCGCGACTTCACCTTAGTTTCCACTAATTCAGTCTTCTCCACATGGGAGTCCAGATACTTAAAACACTAAACTTCTTCTAACAACTCTCCATTTACGTGAACACTAATTCTGCTCGCATCGACAGTCTTCGAGCATCTCATTACTTAACTTTTACCCACGTTCACTCGAAGCTTCCTCCTCTCACTCACTCTATCAAACTCAGACACCAGCCTACATAGCTTCTACTCTGAATCCGCAACCAGGGCTGTATCATCCGCAAATAGCAACTGGCTCAGCTGCCAACTCCACCCATTCGCTTCCAACAGCTCCAAGCCACGACCCAGCACACTCGCGTTCACCTCCCTGACCACTCCATCCATATAAAGGTTGAACAGCCAGGGAGACATCACGTAGCCTTGTCTCAGTCCCACTTTCACTGATAACGAATCACTCACCTCGCTACCTACTCTGACACATGCTTGGCTGCCAACTTAGAAACTCTGCACCGCTTTCAACAAATGTCCACCCACTCCATACAAACGTAACACCCTCCACAGCGCTTCCCTTCTTCAGATCCATGAAAGCCCAGAACACGTCCTTTCCCTTTGCAAGGTACTTCTCACAGACCTGTCTCACTGCAAAAGTCTGATCGGCGCACCCTCTACCACTCCTAAAGCCACACTGTTCCTCTTCAATTGCACAGTCCGTACAGTCTCTAATCCTTTTGATCAGCACTCTTCCGTACAATTTATCAACCACACTTAACAGACTGATACCACTCGAGTTGCAGCATTCATTTTTATCTCCTTTGGCTTTATACAGCGGAACAATGCAGGCACTGCGTGATTCAATTGGTAAAACTCCTGCCACAAAATACAAGTTCAGTAATGTCACTAACCATTCGACAATCGTTACTCCACCCTTTTTAAAGGCACTCGGCCGCAACGCCATCCAAACCAAGGGCTTTCCCTGCTCTCATCACCTCCACCGCCTCCTGCACCTCTTCCCTGGTAATGTCCGCCGCAAGTCTCTCTCCCAAAAGTGGCATCCGAGACCACCACCTACAGCAACAATGTCAGCGTCTCTGTCGTCCTCGACATTCAACAATTCATCAAAATACTCGGCCCACCTCTTCCGTACATCACCACTCTCCCACAACAACTGGCCGTTTTTATCTTTCACCACTTCCTCCTTTCTGTCCCTCCCTTTCTCACCCTCTTCACCTCTTTCCAGAACATCTTTTTGTTTTCCTCAAAATTCTGGCTCAACCGTCCGCCCCACCTGGCATAGCGTCCTTTTTGGCTCTTCTCACCACCTGCTTTACCTCGTTTCTTCTCTCTTCATAGCCTTCATATGCCACCACACACTTCACCTGCAACCACTCCTCAAACGCTCCTCTTTTCCGTGCCACCGCCAGTTTAACTTCCTCGTTCCACCACTCGCAACCTTTCCTTCTGCACCCGCCCACACGGCGCGCACCACACACATTCTTCGCACATCTCAGCAACGCATCTCTTAACGTCTGCCATTCTTCCTCCACATCTCTCAGGTCCTGTCCTCTCACGTTGTCATATTCTTCTCACAACGCTTGTTGGATCTCCTTAGCTCTACTTCTCACATTCAGTTAACTCACGTTCACCAACCCTTTTCCTCCTCCCACTCTTTTGTTGTCCTTCCACCTCTGCTCCCCTCTTAATCTACCTTCCACCAGCAGATGGCCCGACACTCCTCCACCCTCCCCTCTGAACACCCACACATCCAACAGCCTCCCCACAACTCTCCTCGATATCAGCACAAAATCCATCAGTGCTCTCTCCACCATTGCACCACGGGCAATCCTTACCCATGTGTACTTGTGGATATCTCGCTTCTTGAACAAACTGTTCCCGACCACCAATTCCTGCTCCATACACAGACCTATCAGGTTCTCTCCACTGTCATTTCTACCGGGAACGTCATACTTTCCTATCACATTTTCCACCACTACATCTCCAACTCTCGCATTAAGGTCACCCAGTACAACTACATTGAATTGACCTCCAAAACTCTTGATACACTCACTAAGGTCAGTCCAGAATTGCTCCCTCTCTTTCTCACTCCTCTCGCTACCTGGACCATATGCACTGTCAAATACTCATCTTTGTACGCCTAATTTAACTTTCACCCACATAAATCTTTAGGACACCTCCTTCCACTCGGTAACGCTACTAGCGAACCGATCACTCAACATCAAAACCACCTTCCTCCACACCAGACTTTCTTCCACTTACCACACCAAACTCACATTCTCCCTCACCTTTCAATTTCGTCTCCCTCAGCGCCAACACATAAAACTTCCTCCTCACAAACATCTCACCAATCTCCCTCCTCTTAACATCATTCGTACTACAGCCACGCACATTCAGCGACCCTAACAATAGGGTTCGGAGAGGTGGGAACCTCTCCTGCCACCGCTCGTCTTGCCGTCGTTAAGGAAAAGTTTTACTGAGGAAGATATTCCTAGCCCCTTCGCTCCGCCCTTTTAGTCGCCTTTTACGACACGCAGAAGTTACGGTGGCACGATTATACTCTCGGGTACGGGGCGCCCTTTTAGTCGCCTTCTACGACACGCGGTGGATACTGTAGCAAGATTCTAGCTCCCCAGCTACAAGGCGTAATACAAGCTCTTGGAATTCAAATGGAGACGAGGTATTAAAAAGTTGATTGCCTGATTAGAGATGTGGTAGCCGATTGATATGCAGATCAGAGTTGATTTTTGAATTCATCCGTCTCAATTAAACAAGATTTCAAGTATATCACAACATATTGTCTGTTGACAGTTTATATTTAAGGAAGTTAAGTGCTGTAGTTCAGTCTTTATCTTAAAATATTTTTCATCAATGACGATTTCAGATGAATTTGATCAGCATTTAGTTTATTTAGGTTTTTTATTGCGAGCAAAATAAAAAGTGGAGGAACAAAAATTGTTAACATAGTTTGAAAAAAATTAAACCTGTAATTGCAGATCAATATACATTCAGGTGGTCTGCTTCATGATTAAATTTCGTATAAAAAAGAAAAATAATCACTCGACCTCACTTGATCAAGCTTTTAACTTAATACTAAGGCTGCTAACAGTGACACAGCTTGCGTCCACATGGCAGCGAACTGCAGCTGTGTCAATGAGAGCTGGAATACTGCGCAATTGAGTAAACGTGATACTTTGGCCAAGATTCCCTCTCAGACGACCGTTGTCTGAAACACACTTCCATGACTCCCACTCTGTACACCCTTATATAAAACACCAGTTTATGACACCCACTGTGCAGATTGTGGACCCTTGCCTAAAACACACTTCCATGACTCCCACTCTGTACACCCTTATATAAAACACCAGTTTATGACACTCACTGTGCAGAGTGTGGACCCTTGCCTAAAACACACATCAATGACTCCCACTCTGTACACCCTTATATTAAACACCAGTTTATGACACCCACTGTACAGAGTGTGGACCCTTGCCTAAAACACACTTCCATGACTCCCACTCTGCACACCCTTATATAAAACACCAGTTTATGACACCCACTGAGCAGAGTGTGGACCCTTGCCTAAAACACACTTCAATGACTCCCACTCTGTACACCCTTATATAAAACACCAGTTTATGACACCCACTGTGCAGAGTGTGGACCCTTGCCTAAAACACGTCAATGACTCCCACTATGTACACCTTGGCTTGAACACCCGTTTAGGACACCCGCTGAGTAGCCTCTTGTTTGAAATACACATCAGTGACTCACTATGCACACCCTGGCATGAAACACAAGTTCGTGACACATTGTGTACATCCTTGTCTGAAACCCCCGCCCATGACACTTACTGTCAACACCTTTGTCTGGAACACCCTTTGCTGAAACACATCAACGACACCTACTCTGTGCACCCTTGTCTGAAGCACCCTTTGCTGAAACACATCAACGACACCTACTCTGTACACCCTTGTCTGAAGCACCCTATGCTGAAAGACATCAACGACACCTACTCTGTGCACCCTTGTCTGAAGCACCCTATGCTGAAACACATCAACGACACCTACTCTGTGCACCCTTGTCTGAAGCACCCTATGCTGAAACACATCAACGACACCTACTCCGTGCACCCTTGTCTGAAGCACCCTATGCTGAAACACATCCACGACACCTACTCTGTGCACCCTTGTCTGAAGCTCCCTATGCTGAAACACATCAACGACACCTTCTCTGTGTACCCTTGTCTGAAGCACCCTATGCTGAAACACATCAACGACACCTACTCTGTGCACCCTTGTCTGAAGCACCCTATGCTGAAACACATCAACGACACCTTCTCTGTGCACCCTTGTCTGAAGCACCCTATGCTGAAACAAACATTAACGATTCCAACTCCGTAATATGTGAACCCTCGTCAAAAACACCCACCTATTCATCATTTAGGTTTGAACTGTACACTCTTATCCTTGCATCTTTCTTTTGTAAAACAGAGCACCTTGTTCTGGACGGATGGTAGCTACTGAAACATCAAAACCGACATGATGCACGAAGTGAGGAAAACGCCGGTTCCCGTCTCTATCGTTTATCGTGTACCGTCCTCGTCATGCGTCTCTACCTCCTCACCTTCAACACCCCTCTGTTCTCTGCCTACGTTCAGTCACTGACGAATCAAAAAAATGCGTAAACTTTCGTGAGAATCATGGCCTCGAAGACGCATGCTTCTTCTGTTTGGCGGAACAATCGAGTCGTGGTGTAGATTTGTTCTCCATCAATTGAATGAAACTTTGCAGATTAGTTCGGGAAAACATTAACCCCGCATCTACTTAGCGGCCTCCCTGATCTTGCTCTTCTTCAATGGATATTCGGCAGCGCTTGCTAGGTCGAAAAAATTGTACGTTGGAAAATGCATGTGATTCAAATAAGTTTGTTTTTATCCTGTGTTTAATACGAAGATAGTCTTGAACTGCCAGCTCGGTGGCCGAGTGGGTAGCGTGGTCGAGCCTACTCACAATATACTTCCATTGAGAGCTGGAGGTTGTGGGTTCGAGCCTACCTGACCCCGAGTGAGACATCCTGGCCGGTCTCTTAAATGGTTAAAAGGCCAGCTTATAAACGCCATGGGTAACAGAAAGGCTATCAGATGGCAGCGACGCTGCCACTCGCCATACAAGCGAAAAATCTCCAGACTACAATTAGGAAAAATAAACTACAAGGCACACGCCTCGTTAATACGGTTTATCTCGCCTGGTAAACGAGCTCTTCTGTTTGACCCTTGCGTTGCATGAGTGCCTTTGATACGAACTCATAATTTCATGAGTTATTCATTGCTCATTATTCCATGTCAACGTAATAAAAGGCTTATATTCAATATTTATTTGGGTTATTTCTTCAATATAGTACCACAACAAAAATTACCATAGATTTGAACGACAGGTTGGAAAGTGTTCCTTGTTTCGTTGTTCAAACGTAGCCAGTAAACAACTCGCTTTTGCTTCTGGAATTATCTCAGCGACATTGTTAGTCTGCGAATGCTTTTATATATACTCTTGTAAATGACCGTCACTCACTCAAACCATGAATGTCCTCCCCCTCTCGCCTGTGCCATCACTCACTTGACACACAAGTGTCATCCCCCTACTCGCCTATGCCATCACTCACTTGACACACGAGTGTCATCATCCTACTCGCATGTGCCATCACTCACTTGACACACGAGTGCCATCCCCCTACTCGCCTGTGTCATTAATTACTTGACACACGAGTGTCGTCCCTCTACTTGCCTGTGCCATCACTCACTTGACACACGAGGGTCGTCCTCCTACTCGCCTGTGCCATCAATTACTTGACACACGAGTGTCGTCCCCCTACTTGCCTGTGCCATCACTCACTTGACACACGAGTGTCATCCCCCTACTCATCTGTGCTATCACTCTCTTGACACACGAGTGTCATCCCCCTACTCGCCTGTGTCATCACTCACTCGACACACGAGTGTCATTTCCCTACTCGCCTGTGCCATCACTCACTCGACTCACGAGTGTCATCCCCTACTCGCCTGTGCTATCATTCACTCGACTCACGTGTGCCATCCCCGTACTTGCGTGTGCCATCACTCACTCGACTCACGTGTGCCATCCCCGTACTTGCGTGTGCCATCATTCACTCGACTCACGTGTGCCATCCCCGTACTTGCGTGTGCCATCATTCACTCGACTCACGTGTGCCATCCCCGTACTTGCGTGTGCCATCCCCGTACTTGCGTGTGCCATCACTCCACTTATGAACGTCATCGTTTTAGTTAGAGTGCCACCACATCGCTGTTGCCTGCCGTCTGAACTATGACTGCTGTCAGTGACACAGCTTGCGTCCACATGCCAGCGGATGCCATCAAGCTGGAGTGTCATCAAGTAGAAGTGTCATCAAGCGGGAGGACCATCAAGCGGGAGTGCCATCTAGCTGGAGTGTCATAAAGTAAGTGTGCCTTCAATCAGAAGTGTCACCAAGCAGGAGTGCTACCAATCAGGCGTGCCATCAATGAGGAGTGTCATCAATCAAAAGTGACATCAAACAGAAATGCCATCATACATGATTGAAATAAATCACTAGTGTCATCAAATAAGATTGAAGTAAATCTGAGGAACCATAAAACAGGAGTACAATCAAACATAAAAGACCATCAAACAGGAGAGCTATCAAGCAGGACTGGCAACAAACAGTTGTGATATCATAGAGGAAGGCCCTCCACCAGGAGTGCCATCAAGTAGAAGTGCAATCGAACAAGAATACCATCAAGCAGGTGTGGCGGAGTGCAGGAGTTCCGTAAAGCGGGACAGCCATCTAGCACGTGTGCCATCAAACAGGCGGGTAATGAAGGGAAGCGTTATCAAGCATGTAGTGCCATGAAGTTGGAGTGTCATCAAGCAGAAGTGACATGAAACAGGAATGCCATCAAGCAGGGGCCCACCAAGAAAGTATCATTAAGTAGGACTACCATCAAGCAGAAGGGCTATCAAGTAGGAGTGTCATCAAGCAGGAGTGCTATCAAATTTGGGAGTTATTATGCAGAAGTGTTATCGAGTTTGAGAGTTATCATGCAGGGGTGCTATCAAGTTTGCGAGTTATC
>SDVV010028560.1:0-11939 GCA_016164225.1 Gammarus roeselii | reverse complement strand
GACTTGGTTTCAAACTTATTGAAAATTGAACATGAAGAGAGAATCATGTCTCAAACGTTTGAGAGTTAGGAAAATAAGGTATATTTCGGAAATCTGCGGGAATATAGTGAATGGAAATGTTGGCACCAGCAAGAAAAATACTGAAAAAATTCGATTTCATAAATATGTAAGCATAATTTGAATATTAGCGTCGAGAAAAAGTTCGCTGAAGTCTAAATACAAACTTTTGGTTTCATGGGTAGGTTTTGAAGTGATGCACACAATACTACCGCAGGTATCCATCTATCTAAAATGTGTATTAAGGGCAGCAGCTTAGAACCCAATAGACCAGAATAAAAACTGGTGATACATCCTATACCAATAAAAATAGCCGACACATCCGGCCGAGAAATAATGCTCATCATCGATAAAGAGACCGCTGAGTGCCCCTGATACCGCCGATAGAGATAAAACCAGAGAGGCAGCGGTTTCTTCTCATTCATAGCCAGTCTTATATGTCGTACTTTGTCTTTGCTACGAAAAACTGTACTGCCTGCAGCTGCCGATATGACTCGGAACAAGGCACACGATTACTCGGAGTAGAAATATATGCGAAAATCAACCAAGGAAAATGGGATTGCGAAACTCAAAAATGTTGTAAAGAAAGCCATGGTTGGAGGCAAGGTTGCTGAAAAAGTAGCAAAAAATGTAAATCAAAGATGAACCTAGTAATGAAGACGGAGTTGTGTCGTCCATTATTTAATTACTAATAAATACCCTTGTCCATGCACCATTAACGTTAGTTTCTGCCGAGGTTCTATACCGACAACATGCTTAGCGGATCATCTCTCAACATGACAGGGCTAGAAGTCCTTACGGAAAACTATGAAATGGGCGTGATAGATATGTATCCCTCCGTTAACAAGAAAAATTTAATTTAATCAAGTATCGAGTCGAAATTTGAAAGAAATGATCTAAGTACACACAGCAGCCTGTATGATGGTAGAATTGTCGATTCTTTTGTCGAATTTCATATTCCTGGGTCCGATAATGTAATGCTCGACTTGAACTCGTTAACGTCAGAAGTGAAAATCCGTGTTAGAAATGCAGATGGAAGCGCGTTGGCCGCCGCTGCACATGTTACACTCATTTACAGATTTTTTCATCGCATGTTCCAAAGTCATTCTCTATTCCTAGATGGTGTTCAGTGTAAAGGAAACAGTTATACAGGACTACTAAATAATCTCAACACCTATTCATCCATGAAAAGCTCCGATCTTAACAATAGAGGGCTGGATATGATGTATAAATCACTTCAAACACGAATTTCAGATAGCATCGTCGCTGCGATTTTTGCGAATTAAACG
This sequence comes from Gammarus roeselii, assembly GCA_016164225.1. Lineage (NCBI taxonomy): Eukaryota > Metazoa > Arthropoda > Malacostraca > Amphipoda > Gammaridae > Gammarus > Gammarus roeselii. The sequence goes on along the minus strand of SDVV010028560.1, from coordinate 10,593 downwards.
AAAATGAGGTTTGGAGTCCAGAAAGTGTACGTCATGGTATACATATGATGAGACCACTAAACTTTGATGTAGCCGGTAGCAATAGTTATCTATTGGATAATGTCAGAACAAAGACTCCTGACTAATCGCCACTGGAATAAGCGCTGCCAGAATGTCTACTACCGCAACTGAGAACAATATTAGATTCATTGAGACCATTATCCTGACAAGCGCTTTCACACTGCCCATTTCCTGTTTTGTACTGTGACCCACATCTCTTGACAATTATTCAAGTCATCGAGTGCCCTAATACCTTATTTTCAAATTAAAGGGCTGGATGGACGGCACCCTGCTGTACTATACACAAGGTCACCATCGTTGGCCCGAGCTCTGAACAGGCGGCGAAGGGCAAACCTGTTCAGGACCTGCATTTCCAATTGAGCGCGTGAGCATGCAGTCTCGACTTCAATAGCAATATAATCTGGGGCGTCATAAATACCTGCATCTAAGTTTTGGTGTTTAGATTGAAATTTCCGTTAACTTATCTCATTTTACATTCAGAAGATGACAAGCTTGAGGGATATTATATTCTGTAATTTGCTGACACAACACCATTCAAAATATCTCCATCACATAATGAAGTAATTACAATACTCTGGTGGAAAAGCTCTCGACACCATCCCCCCCACTATTTTAGGCCAGGGCGGCCTCCTCTCGCCTCCCTCCTTACTGTACCCCTCTATTCCAGGTCTATGCACCCTCCTTAAGTCTCTTTCTCACTGCGTTCTTTTCCTTTTAGACCGCGACGCCCTGCTCCCACCTCCCTTCTCATTGTGTTCCTTCCATTCTAGACCGTGGCGTCCTCCTCCTGCTTCTCTCCTGACCCTGTTCCCTCTATTTCGGGCCGAGGTACCCTCCTCACCTCTTCCTCATCACTATGTTCCCTCCATTCCAGGCCGAGGCACCCTCCTCACGTCTATCTCCTCACTCTGCTCCTGACTAAGATCACAAATGTTCTCAAACCCTCTATTCCAGGCCGAGGCACCCTCCTCACTGTTTTCCCTCTTTTCCAGACGGAGGCACTCTCCTCACATCTCCTCCCTCCTCACTATGTTCTCTCTATTCTAGACCGAGGCACCTTACTCACGTCTCTCTTCTCACTGTGTTCCCTCTATTCCAGGCCGAGGCGCCTACCCCCCGCCTCCCTCCTGAAAAGTGGAGATGGTATCCGCAGACGACGGCCCCGCGTTAAGGTGAGATGGGAGGGCTCTCAAACCATGGCCAAAAAATCCTTGCAAAAACGGTGAGGCTCCCAAACCAGGCCAATAAAAGCACTGCAAGGACGGTAGGGCTCTCAGATAATGATCAATAGGAGCACTGCAGAGACGGTTGAAATCAACGACCATGGCCAACACGATCCCTGCAGAGACGGTGGGGCTCACAAACCAGGCCAATAAAAGCACTGCAAAGACGGTAGGGCTCTCAGACCAAGGCCAACGAGATCTCTGCAGAGACCGTGCGGCTTTCAGATCATGGTCAGTAAGATCACTGCATAGACGGAGGGGCTCACCGATCATGGCCAATAAGAGCACTGCAAAGACTATGGGCTCTCGGAACACGGTCAATAAAAGCACTGCAGAGACCATGGGGCTTTCAGATCATGGCCAGTAAGATCACTGCATAGACGGTGGGGCTCACCGATCATGGCCAATAAGAGCACTGCAGAGACTATGGGCTCCCAGAACATGGTCAATAGACGCACTGCAGAAACGGTGGGGCTCTCATACTATGGCCAATTAGATCACTGTTGAGACGGCGGGTTCTCGGACCATAGCTAATAGGAACCCTGTTGAGACGACAGGGCTCTCAGACAATGGTCAATAAGATCACGGCAGAGACGGTGGGGCTGTTAGACCATGGCCAATAACATCACTGTTGAGACGAAGAGGCTCTCACACCATGGCCAATAGAAGCACCTTTGAGAAGTTGGGGCTCTCGGACAATGGCCACTAAGATTACTGTTGAGACGGCGGGGCTCTCAGACCATGGCCACTGAAATCACTGTTGAGACGATGGGGCTACGATTAGGGCCACTAAGATCACTGTTGAGACGGCGGGGCTCTCAGATCATATCCACTGAGATCACTGTTGAGACGGCGGGGCTGTCAGAACATGGCCACTAAGATCACTGTTGAGACGGCGGGGCTCTTAGACCATGGCCACTGAGATCACTGTTGAGACGGAGGGGCTCTCAGACCATGGCCACTGAGATCACTGTTGAGACGGCGGGGCTCTCAGACCATGGTCACTGAGATCACTGTTGAGACGACGGGGCTCTCAGACCATGGCCGCTGAGATCACTGTTGAGACGGAGGGGCTCTCAGACCATGGCCACTGAGATCACTGTTGAGACGGTGGGGCTAAGACCATGGCCACTAAGATTACTGTTTAGACGGTTGGGCTTTCAGACCTTGGTCACTAATTTCATTGTTGAGACGGCGGGGCTCTCAGATCATGGTCACTGAGATCACTGTTGAGACGGCGGGGCTCTCAGACCATGGCCACTGAGATCACTGTTGAGACGGTGGGGCTAAGACCATGGCCACTAAGATCGTTGTTGAGATGGAGGGGCTCTCAGACCATGGCCACTAAGATCACTGTTGAGACGGCGGAGCTCTCCGACCATTGCTACGGAGATCACTCGGCGGGGCTCCCAGACCGTGGCCATTGAGATCACTGTTGAGACGGCGGGGCTCTCAGACCATGGCCACTGAGATCACTGTTGAGACGGTGGGGCTAAGACCATGGCCACTAAGATCACTGTTGAGACGGCGGGGCTCTCAGACCATGGCCACTGAGATCACTGTAGAAAAAGTGGGGCTAAGACCATGTCTACTAAGATCATTGTTTAGACGGTTGGGCTCTCAGACCATGGTCACTAAGTTCATCGTTGAGACGGCGGGGCTCTCAGACCATGGCCACTGAGATCACTGTAGAAAAGGTGGGGCTAAGACCATGTCTACTAAGATCATTGTTTAGACGGTTGGGCTCTCAGACCATGGTCACTGAGATCACTGTTGAGACGGTACGGCTCTCAGACCATGGCCACTGAGATCACTGTTGAGACGGTGGGGCTAAGACCATGGCTACTAAGATCATTGTTGAGATGGAGGGGCTGTCAGACCATGACCCCTGAGATCACTGTTGAGACGGCGGGGCTCTCAGACCATGGCTACGGAGATCACTGTTGAGACGGTGGGGCTCCCAGACCATGGCCATTGAGATCACTGTTGAGACGGCGGGGCTCTCAGACCATGGCCACTGAGATCACTGTTGAGACGGTGGGGCTAAGACCATGGCCACTAAGATCACTGTTGAGACGGCGGGGCTCTCAGACCATGGCCAGTGAGATCACTGTTGAGACGGCGGGGCTCTCAGACCATGGCTACGGAGATCACTGTTGAGACGGCGGGGCTCCCAGACCATGGCCATTGAGATCACTGTTGAGACGGCGGGGCTCTCAGACCATGGCCACTGAGATCACTGTTGAGACGGTGGGTCTAAGACCATGGCCACTAAGACCACTGTTTAGACGGTTGGGCTTCCAGACCTTGGTCACTAAGGTCATTGTTGAGATGGTGTGACGGCCACTAAGATCACTGTTGAAATGGTGGGCTCTCGAACCATGGCGGGGCACTAAGATCCTGTTGAGATAATAAGGCTCTCAAGCCACAGACACTAAGATCACTGTTGAGACTGTTGGACTCTCAGACCATGATCACTAATATCAATGTAGTGATTATGGAGCTCTTAGACCATGGATCACTAAGAGTAGGTAGGGCTCTCACTTCATGGCCACTCAGAGCTCTGCTGAGACGGTGGAGCTCCCAGATCATGGTCACTAAGTTCTTTGTTGAGATGGTGAGGCTCTCAGACCACGTTTTTGGAGATCCCTGTTGAGATGGTAGGGCTCTCAGACCACATTTACTAAGATCTGTGTCGAGACGGTGAGGCTCTCAGACCGTTACCACTAAAAGTATCCTTGGGGCTCTCAGACCATAGTCACTAATGTCACTGTTGAGACGGATTCTTTCTCAAATCACTAAGATCACTGTTGAGACGGTACGGCTGTCAGACCATAGCTTCTAAGATCACTGACGAGATCTCTGTAGAGAAAACATTCACGAAACAGGTTCATGTGCGGTGTTCCGAGAACCAATGTTCAAAGTTCCACTATCAATGTAACTTTAAGAATTGAAGCAACAATACTGTTATTGGCATATCAGCGCTATGTGACATTACAAAAGGGACGACAGAGTGCTCTGTGTTTACTGTGGATTATTTATAAAAAGTACAATTTTCATCAGTTATTTGGAACTTTACCCTGCCAATAAAGCTCTGACTGACGCAATTAGTTCACTTCCTTCATAATGTCAGTTCTTTTCAATAATTTATCCGACGTGTGTCAATACCACGTCTTACTGTTCTGAAGCCATCTCATTGTGGTCAAAAATGTCTGAACTGGAAAGGCATGAACATCAACGTTTCGGTCGACCGAACAGTGAGCGAGGAACAAATACAGCTCACGACTGCCAAAAATATAATTAATCAGCATAACTTGTACAAGTAGATCTGTAAGATAGCATGAAACCTTCTAATGGTGCTTCAATATCATAATTTCCTTCTCATTGAATATTATTGCATAATATTCGGAATCAACTATTCACAAAACAAGTGGTAAACAGCTGGGTTGCTATTCTTGAAGCCAATTGCTTGTATTGTGCTATCCAGGGCAGCAATGACATATTGCTTAGTTTTATTTGAATAGCGACTAAACATTGTTTACCTCGGTTAATGTAGTACGCTCATTTGACGCGAGCTGCTCTCAGACTCGCTCACAGTTTCGTCGATTTTGTTGGGCAAAATCCCCGACTGTGGTTTCTGACGGTTCGGTACATTTTCTGATGGTTCGTTTGTCTGCGCGATCATCGTCAATCATCTTCCATCGATAACATTTGACTAAACATTGTTTTTGACTGGCCTTCCTTCTCTGTGGTTTCTTGGACATCCTCTGCGAAAATGCACTAGTACACGTCTGATAGCTGTCGTTGGTTCCAGAGACCGCACCAAAGGACTGACGGCGCCCTCTACCGATGTCACTCGTGGTTTAGAGAACCGGTTTCATGAGGTTATGATTGGGACTCCTTTGTACAGTGAAATGCATCTAATATCTTCAATGACTCATAATACCGCTTGGCCTGACTGCGTTGACTCGGTCCCGGCTCCTCAACTTATTGTCCCCCCACTAACATTCCCTGCCTTCACTAACCCAGAGCGTGCAACAGCGAAACCCTCACCCATCGGGAGGACTGGTCCAGAACGGAGACGTGCTTTACAGGGAATCTCTCTACAAGGTGAGTTGCTATCGCACGTCCTTAACAGTGAGTCCTCAAGGTGAGTCGCCAGCAACTGGCTGCTAAAACTTCTTTGTGATGAATATGTTTTCAGCATAAGTCGTTATGGGGGCTTAGTGCCATAAAATTACCCCAACCAGAATATAATCTTGTTTAAGCGAGGACTGTTGGTGAGTAAATCAACTCGAACTCGAAGTTATTGTTTATCGACAGGTTTTTAGACCGTACTTGAAAATATTCTTGGCCATGAATGATATATACATTTTACAAACAGACAAAATTGATGAGTTATAACTTTTTTTTTTTCCTTATATAACAACGCGTATAACATGTATTGCACTGTGTTTGATGAGATATGTCAATGTATTATTATTTATTCAGCCTATTCAAAATGATTTTATCAAAAAGCTAGTGCCATTTTTTTCTGAATATATGATCACCATTCTCGTTTTTCTGTTCGGAATACCGTATAGTTTTCAAAACAAGAGATCAAGAATGGCCCTTACAGCAAGTAATGGCACCACAGAACAATAATGGAAGTCGTTCACAGTTATCACACATTTTGTTTTAAACTTGTAACAGAATAGAAAAATTAAAAAAACGTACGAACATCACGTAAGCTGAGTCGTATGCGATAAGTTGAGCCGAGCACAATGGTCCTTCTATTCTCTGGCCCATATCAGTATACTGACATGGTATTATTTTTCGCCCCCTTACTTTGGTCATAAACGATGATCAAAGAAAGGCGGAGTTTCGACAATGAAACTTAAGGACTTATATTGATATTTAATTGGAGAATAACATGTGTTCAAATGTAGATATATTTTGAAATGGTAAATTATTGAATAGCTTGATTGACTGTTTATACACACGGTCGCCTCGCCCTGAGCTGGAAGGCGGTCGACGTCATAACAGTCCATCCACTCTTCCCAAAAAAGTTTATCCCCTACCGGATCAGTGTGACAGACAAGGCAGTCCTTCTATAAATGTGTCTTAACACGATCAATAAACGACGACTCCGAGTTTGAGGTGAGTTGCTCCGTAAGGGCGATTAACTTCAAACTTGGAATCTATCCAATCAAAATGTCTCGGTCCAAAATCAGAAAAGATTTCATCTTGGTATATAAAGATAGGGAATAATTCGTGGCACCAAAGCTCTGATCAGTATAGGCGTCATGGGCTCTAATGATGGCCCAGCGATGGGAGGGGGCAGTATCCCCTCCCTATTGAAAACGAATTGTGTATTCATATAATGATCAGTCTATTTTGTTTAAGAAACCATATTTGACCAGGGTGCCCCTCCTTGCGCAACCGTGTTTGATCAAGGTGCCACCTCCTTGCGCAAACGTGTTTGATCAAGGTGCCCCCTCCTTAACCAACCGTGTTTGATCAAGGTGCCCCCTCCTTGTGCAACCGCGTTTGATCAAGGTGCCACCTCCTTGTGGAACCGTGTTTGATCAAGGTGTTCCCTCCTTGATCGAACGTATATGACCCGGATGCTGCCTTTGTGAGTGACCATATTTTGTCAAGACGCCCCCTCCTTGAATGACCCTATTTGGTCAGAGCGCCCTCTTCTTGAGTGACCGTATTTTGTTAGGGAACCCCCTCATTGAGTGACCGTATTTGACCAGGGTGCCCTTTCGTTGAGTGACCGTATTTGACCAGGGCGGCCCCTCGTTGAGCGACAGTATTTGACCAAGGCGCCCTCTTGTTGAGTGGCTGTATTTGATCAGGACGCCCCATCGTTGAGTGACCGTATTTGACCAGGGCGCCCCCTCGTTGAGTGACCGTATTTGACCAGGGCGCCCCCTCGTTGAGTGACCGTATTTGACCAGGGCGCCCCCTCGTTGAGTGACCGTATTTGACCAGGGCGCCCCCGTGTTGATTTACCGTATTTGACCAGGGCGCCCCCTCGTTGAGTGACCGTATTTGACCAAAGAGTCCCTTCGTTAGGTGACGGAATTTGACCAGGGCGCCCCCTTGTTAAGTGATCGTATTTGACCAGGGCGCCCCCTCTTTGAATCACCGTATTTGACCAAGGCGCTCCTTCTTGAGTGACCGTATATGACCAGGGGGCCCCCTCGTTGAAAGAATTCTGCTCGCACTAGTGGTCCTAGACAGATACGTGTTGCCTACAGCTAACATTGCGCCATGTTTTGCAATTTCTGACCAGACAGGACTTGAGCTGAAGTAATTTCTACGAAGAGTTTTTAATACGGAAGGTAAGACGTTGCCAGCACCCTGTATTCATCTGAATTTGTATGACTAACAGCTTATATTGATACTTCAATACTAACCTGTGAAACCAGATAGAAACCCTATTACTAATATTGTACATAATGACTAAAATATTCTACCCAGACTGTAAGCAGACTGAGCCTAAAAAAATATTCCCCCTCTGTACAACCCTGTTTTTTGTGTTTAGACTTGAACACAACGTGAAACTAAAGAAAGAGAAAATGTTGTTCACTGCCACGGGACACAAAACAGACGTTTTGAACATCATCATGAACTTATTCTTCAATATCTCCTATAGGAATTAAGGTAAACTTAACCTGAATATGGAAAGAATCGTTTATATCCAAATGACATATTGGAAGGAATGGAGTCATGTATAAACGATAAGTGCAAATGTATCATATTGACATGAGAACCTTACGGACTAACATTCAAATTGCAATATTATAATGAAGGACATATTATTAGGCTATGCATGGGTCTATAGTGTAATGCCTAGTGTCCCGCATGTGCAAAGCTTGTCTTCCGAGTGTGACGTGTTTTCTACTCGACATGTGACGATGAGGGAGCTGCGAGTGATTCCAGGTCGTAATCCTAACCTCCTTTCCAAAGTTTCTGTTAGAAGGGAATTATTAAAGATAACACTTTTACCGGAAAGTGTTGACGATTATAAATCAGATCACACCAAACATATAATGTATTGCTTTGATATAACAATGCTGTAAGCTCCCAATACCGATATTGGAGGTGTGACTTCACGACTAAACTTCAGAAGCCCTCTTCTCTTCTTGCTTGGCATTTGCAAGCCACGTATTCATGAAGGAATTTTGTATTCATATTACACCGGGTTCTAAGAAAACTTGACGATCACTTTTCCTCTATATTCAATTTTTTCACGGAGTGATTCTCAAAGGAAAATGAAACCATGCGGACAAAATTTCTTATGCAATAATTTTGTAAATTACATGAGTATACTTTACCCACACATCTCTGGATACATGGACAGAGAAAGGGTAAACCAGCGAAAGCTGTCGAGCCCTGCTGCTGACACTGATCTCGGGCCTCACTTCTGACCCTAAGTGTGTGTTGGTGACTAAAGGTCAGGAGTGACACCGGTCAGCATTGGTTTAACGAGGAATTAAACCGAGACAATCTCATTTCAATATCGAGGGTCGGTGGCTTTATCTTCAGGTGCTGATTGGAGTTGTTTCAAGTATCATCGTTAAATGCTATTTAATAGTGCATCCTTTGTTTTTCTTGATATTTTTTGCAGAAATCATGCAGAAATTAGAGGGGCTATAGCCACATGATGCTCATTTACGTTCTACTTCAGAAATGATCATTTTACTACTTAGTTTGGTTTTGAAGGCTTATTGCTGTCTTTTTACACTTGTAAACACTTTTCAACACTTCCAAGCACTGTTTCCAAAGTCACCCTGCAACAGTTATAATCTCCAGCAACACTCTTGAAACCATCCAGTAACAGTAATACTCCCCAATACCATTTGTAATGTCAGTCGGTAACAGTTACACTAACCAACACCACTTATAAAGTCACACTGGAACAGTTACACTCCCAAGAGCCACTCCTGAAGTTTTCCTGTTTCAGCTATACTCCCCAGCACCGCTCCCAAAGTCACTCTGTAATAGTTACAATCCCCAGCACTATTCCTAAAGATACTCTGCAGCAGTTACACTACCGAACGCTACACCTAAAGTCACCCTATGACAGTTACCCTTCACAGCTTCACTTCTAATGTCACTCAGTAATTGTTACACTCCCAAGAATCACTCCTTATGTTACCTTGTAACAGTTACACTCACCAGTATCACTCCTAACATCACTCGGTAGCAGTTTCACTCTCCAGCCCCACTCTTGACGTCGCTGCAAAAGTTACACTCATCATCGCATCACTCATTAAGTCACCCTGTAACTGTAAAACTCCACATTCCCCTGCAGAAGTAGCAATGGAACAGCAACAGTTACCTGCACCACTTTTAAATTTCCCTGTAACAGCTACACGGCCATTTGTTATGAACTTTACTTTAAAGGTTGTTGAAATAAGTTAAAGGTGGAGCAAGGTTCGGATAATTACAAGATATTTTTATCATATTATTTTGAGTTATGAACATAGTAACATATCAGCAGGGTCATTCTCAAACGAGCATGAATAATGATTGTGATATTAACAGACACAACAGAACAGAGCGAACATAACAAACTGAACAGAACAACAGGACAGAAACCCACCCTGTGGGTAGATACAGAAAACGAGACATATTAACACTGAAGGAAATATTACACGTATTTAAGTATGAAAGTATTTATCACGTCATATTTTATTATCTAGCAGAGTTAACAACAATCTCTGGAACACCTATATAACAGGGATAACCATCTTCAGTTGCTGTTCTAATGGGGCTTACCTCCTCCCAAGCAGTTCGCTTACGAAGTGTTATGTCCCGATCATCTCACTACCCGAATAATAAAATATATCTCCTAAAGAGTGGGCCATGCTTTAGGCGTAGAAATGATCCTCCAAAAAGAGAACCACTCTACAGTTTGGTCACTCTGAGGGGGCGTGTTATCCCGAATCCTTGACCTTCATTGACATACAAGAAAATTAGCCGTTATGACATAACATAGACTCCTCCCTTAATCGTTGCAACAGCAAGGTTACCATGAGCTTTGAGAGGGAAACACGGCCCCTCTTCGTTATCAGATCCTGGCCACTAATTGCTGGCTTGCTGATTTTAACATGCGGGCCCAAATGACATACACTTATCAAAGGTCTCTCGGTCAAGTAATCTAATATAGGGGCAAACTGCCGTTTGCTAACAGAAACACTTTGAAGTGATAGGAAATACGCCAAGAAAAGGTTTCCCACCGTGTAACCTAAGCTTGGGTTGACAGACCTACGCTGTTTCTCGCGCAGAGTGAAAGACTCAAGCTTTATATATA
>SDVV010028559.1:0-11939 GCA_016164225.1 Gammarus roeselii | reverse complement strand
TTCTCAATGAACCAGCTGCTCCCTGCAAACCAGAAAAAGAAAACACAGAAATTAGACTTTGCTATGTACAGGTATCACAAATTTTTCCTGACAATATCTGCAACAGATGGGTCCACTGACCCTCACAAGAGGTTGTAACTTTTCCTCCACAGCCAGAAATCACAGGAAAACAGTACTCTAAGAATAATATATAGCAAAAAGTTAAAAAATTTATAATGTTTGACTAAAACTCATCAAATTATAATAGGGTGATAGCTACATCAATAGATGAATTATAACTGTAGGCAATAATATTCATGATACAAACACTTGATACATTTTAAATGCATTTATTAAAATCTGAATATAAGAAGGCATAGATGGATCAATGAAAACACTTAGAACTTTTGCTTGTAAGTCAAGTGAAACCACCACAAACCTCTATCAACAAACTCACAGGTCAACACTTGATATGAGTATGAATTCATAAATGTGAAACTTCCGGGAAAGAATCATTATAAGTAACCCAATATAAGAGGAAACAAGCAATATACATCAGAGATCAATCAATAATCACAGACAGCAGTCATGTTGGCACCTTACAGGAAGTTTAATGCTTCTGCCATCACAGGCATGAAGACAAAGCAGAATTTAATAATGATCACTAACGGGAAAACCCACACTTGGGTACATAAGGGAAAAAAAAATCAAACACTGGTAAAAACTGATCACAATGCAACCTGTCAGATCACTGCCATGGACAGCCTCTGATCCAGCACTCCCCCAACCAACCATCACACCACCAATTGGTGTGCCACAACCTAGCTTTACATCTGCAATCAACCAAGACCAGCCAAAGGTGTTACACAGTACAGCCATCCTTACTAGCATACTTAATCCACTCAGCAAATACACAATAGCTGTTACAACAAACAAAACAAGCAAAGTACAGAAGTACTTACACCAGAGATATGCATACTTCATCCAAAAAAAAAAATGCCCAAACCCGATATCTTTCTAAAACAGATATGGGACACTCATCACATAAATATAAGAAATCTCAACCACACAAAAACTATCAACCAAGCATAACCTGCTGACAACTCTGCCAGGCAATCAACCTCGTACACTGACTTACCCAATTAGGCATGACCCACACCACACAATTTCCCTCACCGGGTCACAAATTCCAAGAAGGTGGCAGGACCAGAGGCAGGCTGTGTTCCTAGGCTACACCCTAGGGAAAAGATGAAACATGAAACCACAGACCAACAAGATGGTAACTCTAAAAATTATTGCATAGCACCTGCAATCCACTCATCTCTTCACACACCAATTAAAATGCATATAAAACTACTGAAATATAGTAAAACACCCAACTAATGAGTAACACACATACAAGAACTTCACCCCCACTCAACAGACCATTCACTTCAATGCAATTCACCTTTCCCTGGATCTTCACAGTCATCAACAGGATACAGGTGCACAGTGAACCCAGGCACTAGCACCAAGCAGAGCTGGGGAGCAAGCTGGAAAAGAAGCAGCCCATACAGAACAAGCACAGGCTCACATGACAGAAGTTGCAGACTAGAGGAGCAACAAGCACAAGCAAAGCAAAACAATCTGCAAGCATGCAAGCAGAGTAAAAAAACGCAAGCGGGACAAAACCTATTTGCTATTGCTGAAACAATAAAAGTAGTAGAAAGTTGAACAAAAGTATCAAACAAATGCACTCAAAAATTGCTGGTACTGCCAGATAAAGTGAGTATAATTTCAATTGAAGTGCATCTAATTGAACGGATATCAGCATAACACTTCGCAATGATCAAGACGCTCAGCCACTTGGAAAAACACAATAGAACTTGAACGCACACTGAAGATGTAAAAGTTAAAATAGGAAACTCTTGCATTACTCACCATGAGTGAAAATTATAAAAGCAGACAATGAAGTGGGCAGCTCATGGGCGATAGCGTGGAGCAGGCAAATTATCAATATGGGTAGGTAGACGGGCCTCTCAGACACTGTCTTACCGGGGTAGTCTCAGAAATTTTCTCTGTTTTTACATTAACTGGTGCATGCATGAATAATTTAACAAGAACAAATGGGAGAGAAAGAAAAACATTAAACAAACATGAACAACATAAGGGATCAATAGTTTACGCATTTTAGACATTAACAAGCAAATTGATAAGCAACAAGCACACCTGCAAGAAAAATAAATAGATAGCAGGAAGCAGAGGTGGCAGACTCATAATGATAGATGTCAAGAGACATATAGAAGAGTCTCTGTGAAAACAGGCTAAAAAAAATGAAAAAGGAAAAAATAGGCCACACTACAACAACACTTTCATAACATTTTTACTTGTCTGGGAATGTCTTTAGTGAACAATTGCTGCTGGCAGAAGCATATAGGTCAAATCACCAGTGTAGTATTGTTTGGGAGCGGGTCTGCATCCATTCTTACCAGTATTCTGCCCTGCCCTCATATGAACGGAAATTCATAGTTGTTACAATTGACCTAATGAAAAACATCCTACCCACTCTGAAATGAGGAATAAATATCATTGATCTTTTTTATTTATTGACTTGTTACCTAATATGATTACAAGACTACACTCTGGATTTGCTACCTGGCTTGAACGATGCGGCAATTGAAGCTGAGGTGAATGCATCATCACAGCAATACTGCATCTGCTGTCCAGTACATATTTTGAACACATTTTGAACCGGAAGCTAACAGCAGTAGAGTTCCAAGCTCAAGATGTATATATGTCAGGCACGTGTGTCAGCCTGACGTTTGCTCTTTTTCTTCATTATTAGATTGTGAATGTGGCTCCCTTGTGTGTTTCCCCCCTTCACAGGAGATAGGGTGGGGTGCGCTGGGGGTCTGAGGATTTTTAGGTATTCATCTAATGGCCAAATTTTGGCTTGTTGTGTGCAGGTTCATCTTCAGTATCCTTAACGTTTAACCCCACTTCACCAACCATCTCCAGTTGGTGAAAAAGATGAGAGAGCACCAAGGTGAATCCTCCACTATCCAAGGTCCTGGGGTGGGTGCTGCCAATGTTTATGATGTAGCCTGGAAGTGGGAGACCTGTATTCTGTCACTGCTCTTCGTTTTCCTGACACAGATGTGAACCATGAGGATAACCAGGAGATGGATGGCTATTTTTAGGCAGTGAAGCCTGTAGGGGTGCTGCGGCACAGCCCGACGGATACCCAGGAGTGGAAAAGCCTGTAACGGGTGCCAGTCAGAGAGTAGCACGCACAAGGTGCCGGTTTTATTCTATAGCCTAGGTGAGCCTGGTCCCAGTGGTCATAACCTGGGTTGGTGTGGGCAGAGTTGGTGTTGGTTTGGCAGTCTCCATGACCTTGCCACCTGAACAGCTTGGGTGCACATTCTGCCATTGCTTACAATATAACTTTGGGAGAATTTTTTATAGTATCAATATAAAAGGAGTGTCTAAATTAGTATTCATACAATAAAAGTTAGGTTATGTTAGGGTAGGTTTTTATAAATTCCTCATTTCTGATTTGAGGTATCTTTTTAGGGTAAACAGGTGGCTCACATTAGTTTGGTACGTTAACTGTTACTGCACCTCCCTGACACAAATGAACAATTAGCTTTCAAGCTCAAAGAGTTTTTTGCACTTGAAGGCTATTTGTTTGTTCATCACATACTAGGAGTAAAATAACAATGGGGCATATATATGTGTTATTTTAATCTTAGTATTTGACAAACAAACAAAAAACCAACAAGCGTAAATAGTTCTTTGCGCTTGAAGGCTATTTGTTTGTTTGTCAAATAGCTACTAGGAGTAAAATAATAAAGGGGCATATGTGTCAATAAAATAAATACCTTCCTCAATAGGGGTGTGGGATAATGGGTTTGCATATATTGACAATGCTATTAGCTTCCGGTTCAAAATGAGTTCAATATAAGTACTAAACAGCAGATGCATTATTGCTATGATAATGCGTTCACCTCAGCTTCAACTGTGGCATTGTTTCCACAAATGAGAAATTATCGATGGCAGTTACAGATATGTGGCTTGCCATCTAATTGGGTGAAGTCAACATAGAACATCGATAGTTTGTTGCAGATTTACTTCCAACTTGAAGGTATGCGTTAGATTTAATATGTATTTGAAGTGTATTTGGTTGATGTCAGGATAATATGGCGCACATTCACCCATCATATTGCGTACTATTCTACTCTAGTTGCTGTGATTAAAATTTTCAATGCTCCGCGCATAGCATTGTCACAAGATTTCGGGGCATTGCGCTTGATTGAGGTACATATTTTCAGTGTATCGTGCACTGCAACGCCAGGCCACCTGCTGCAAGGAATGAAATTTCTTCATATAGGCCTGGCTGTTGTCAGTTCTGTGGCAGCTACTTCACTTGAAATTAAATCCAGATAAGTGTTTAGTAATGAGGTTCTTTTTGAGGTTTCAGGAAGTTAAATTAAAAATAGTCATACACTCTTTAGAGACTATTTTAGCAGTGTTGAGCAATTTTTGTCCTGTCTTGCTAGTATCAAGGAGTCTACTATCAATACTAAGCTTTGATTGATTGGATTGGAGCGTCAAGGTTTTCTAGTGCACTGGAGTTGATGTCTGAGATTGAAACAGCTTGCCACTGTCAGGTTAGGGGATGGGCTTCTGGGCTGGCAAATAATTTATTGGGATCCACAGTGTGCTGTAGTCCTGATTGTATTGTGGTCTCAGTTTTTATTTACATGGAAGGGTCCTGCATGGACTTTTGTTTGTATTTGTGGAAAACTAATTATGTTGCTGACTAGTGGCTGTTGGATCCAGGGAAGAGGGGTTGTACTAAAAATGTGAATTCTAGATGCAAAATCACAATGCTGATCTTGATTATGCACGTAGATCAAGGCATGGTCTTTCTTTAATGAAGGGAAAGCTGTTGAAGTTGGATCTCACGTATTGGAAGATTATCCAATGACAGATGGGAGAAATTGATTGTGGGATGGTTTTTGGCTAGCTCCTGGTCATAGGATGTGTGTTCATATTTACAACTCTTGATGCCAGCTTGTGTAACTGAAATCAAGAAGAAATTGTTTGTTCCAGAAGACAGAATTGTCAAGCAGTGGAACAATCTGCCTACCTTAATGGTTCACCCTGAGGGACTGATCACTTTTAAGTGGTTGCTAACTTGCTGGTGGATGTTCTGGGCAATCCTTTGTTAGAGTTCCTTAAGCCCAGCCTTTATTCAACTGTCTGTTTTTTTGATCTATCATGTCTGATCTTCTTACTTGTTATTTTTTAGTTTTAGATTTCTCAGTGGGATCTAGCACTGTTTGGCCAGGTCACATCTTGAAGTAGGCTCTTATTTTTTGTATGCATGTGTTGTGTATTCGGATCGTAGGGATGCATTGTGTTATTTCCTCTGAGGACTAGCCTATTTTTTAAATCTTCTGTCTTTCATAATTTTTTTAGGCCATTAGTGCACCAATTCCAGATTCTATCCTTGTGTTGTAATGGCTGTGTTTACCTGGTTAATACTGGTGCACAAATTGGTACCAGCCTCCCTGGCTTCCTCTGATTTGACTTATTGATCAGTGGGTGCTGACAAGTGGCTGCAAAGGGAGAAACAAAGGCAAGAAATTCCAATTTAGTTGTGTACTTCATTAGCTAGCTACATCAAAGAGCTAACTTAATTTATCCTTCTCATTTTCAGCTCTGTGTTAAGGTTATGTACCGTATCATATCTCCTCTTGGCTAGAATAGCTAGGTAGTTGCTGAGTAGCTACCTTCTTGTGAATACCTAAAAATGCATTTTATTTATTTATTTAGATAGAGCCAGTGGCTTTGAGAACCAACTGGCTTATTCCTAACTAATTGTGGTTTGTGTAAATTGTTGAAATAGCTGCTCAGCTGACCAGCAATTACAATTGTTCCATATCATAATACAGCTCAAGAATGCATTTACCATGCTTTCTTCGACGGGCATGTTCAATAAAGTGCATGAGTTTGGTTGTAATATCTATACAAACAACCTCAATGGTTCTGTTACTGCGTTATAGCAGAACTCAACTGGCCACAGTACATCTGCAGGATGGCAAAGTAGCAGCAGATGACAGTGAAGTGATATTTCAAAGTGAAAATTCACATCACATAGTAGAGTCCCCTCATGTGAAACCTTATGTGATTTCTACAGCTGTATTTCTTGCTGAAGTATTGAAACTTTTACTTTCATTATTTTTTCTACATGTGCAAAATGGTAAGTATTGGGATAAAGTTTTTCAGTTATATATAGGTATTACTGAGCTTCTTGATTGTTTCAGTGCCATTTGATTGGCAAGCCATTGAAAGTTTCAGAAAGTTTGCTAATCCTATGTAGCTATTTGCTTTTCTGCACTAAATATTTCCTTTGAGAGTGGGAAGTTTTAGGTTCAAAACTACTTGACCCCAAGTTAGACAGCATTGTCAGTCTTTTAATGGTAGTCAACTGAAGGCTATAGCCCAGTGCTGCACATGAATGCTGTAGAATTATAAGACTACAAGCACCAGCTGGTGAGGAGGGAGTAGAAAGCTGCTATCAGCTGTGCAACTGAAAAAAGTAATTTACACAACCTTCACTATGACTTGTAGAACTCAGCTCTACCAATCCCTTTCACCAAATATTCAGCTGGCTTTAGTTAATTATTCCTGGCTTGCAAAAGAATTGAATTAGATTTTTATAGCTTGTAGCTTTCTTTATTGCTACTTGGGTAGATATATAATTGGCAAGCAAGTTTTATTATTTATATGGGTAGGTAGAATTGACGGGGCTGACTCCCTGCATTTTCCGCATACGTTGAAATAACTCTAAAAGTATGTGGCCAAGAAACTCTAGCTGAGGTGTTTTTTTAAGCTACTATTATGACCATTGAGCACCCACCATAAGTTTCAACATCCAATCATCATTAAACAGTGCGGCGAGCTAGGGCCCTTATTGGGGGAAATTCCCTGCATGCCCCCATATATCAATAATATAGATGCAAATTACAAATTTGCCTTTAGAATCAAATAGTGTGAAAAAAGTATATTTCCCTAAACTTTCACTCTGACTGTACATTTTTTTTTAATGAGTCATTCATGCTATATGATCAAGATTGATCTCAAAACCACTTTCTGACATAGTTTGCCCAGATTGGGTAAGAAGTTTCTTTCAAAATGATGAAATAAGCATTTTTTTCACCCCAATCAAAGGGGCGAAAAAAAACAATTGTGGGATCTCCTACCTTTGTCTCTTACCTTTGCAGCCCCTTCCAGCAGGGCTACAAGCAAATGAGGAACAGCAGAGCCGGGGTAGGCCAGCACAGCCATGCGCGTCAGTTTAATATTGAGAACAGCTATGTTAACACAGGTATAGGAACTGAAATTAGTGCACACCATTGGCTATCACATGAACCATCCGTATGAATGACAGATTTTTTTTTATCAAACAGCACACTGTACAACAAAGAAGCATATGAAGAAGCAATACATCCAGACACACCCATCCACACACAAACACACACATACCCACACCCACCCACACACAAACACAAACCCACACACACACAAACACACACACATACCTACACACACATACCCACACATACCCACACACACACACACATGAACGCGCACACACACTCACACACCACAACCCACCACTACAGCATCACAGCAAAATATAATTTAATAAGGGGGGGGGAGAAAGTGGTGCATCCAGCAGGTAGATCCAAATCTAAGATACCAACATGTTACAGAAGAACCTCCCCCAACCTAAACAAACTCAAACAGAACATCACATAGAAACTTCGCAACTAACCCCTTGAATGCAGCCAGGGAACCCAACTCCACAAAACTTGGAAGGCTGTTCCACAACTGAATACATTGTGCTCCAAAGAATCTCCTCTTGGTGTCTCTATTACAAGCCAGAGTCAAAAGCTTTGAGGCATATCAAATTTCCACAAGTAGCTGATACCTTCTAACAAAGACCTGCTCATTCAAGTCCCGTAGTCAAATAGTGACATTTCCAACGTTTTGGTGCCCTTAAAGGGGGTGTGGGGAGTCACACTAGTTTGCTGACCGCGGAGAATCATCCCAGTTGATGCTATGCCTTGTATTCATGTTAATGCAATTCGTTTGCTGTAGAATGAAAGAAAAACCTTCTACACTTGTTTTATTGTATTTGAAAAAAAAAAGTTTCCGTAATATTTGCTCATTTACTGATTGAATAGGGTTGTCATTATTTCTATTGGAACCCTACAATTTGTAATTTGCATATCAGTTATTGAAATATGGGGGGTGTGGGGAATCACCCCATTTGGTGCCAGGAATCACCCCCAACTAGGAGGCATAGCTTGCAGCATGGCTTTTGTAAATAGTGTTTTTTGGTTGATGATAGAATGTTGAAACTAATGGTGCTTCTTGGTTATAATAGTAGCTCTATACATCCTAAATACAAAGTTTTCAGGCCCTGTACTCTTTGAATTATTTTAAGGGGGGGGGGGGGTGATACTCCTCAACCCCCTTTTGGACACCAAAACGTCAGAAGTGTCCCTATGTGATTACGGGATTTGAAAGAGCAGGTCTTTGCTAGTAAGTAGCTATTAGCTACTTGTAGGAATTTGATATGCAAACAAAATTAATGAAAAATTGCCAAAGTGAAGGTGTGTTTTTCATGTTCCTGGTATATAATTTTAGTTCGAGAAAATCAATGTTCTGCAAACGTTGATGCCGTGGCTAGAGTTTCCAATGGATTGTAGCCAAATTTGATGTTGATATTTGGAAAATGTTGTAGTTTGCTGCATATGAAGTACTTTGGAAAGAATGTATACTTCTGTAGATATATACAAATATAGCTACAACTGCTGGGAATCACACCACCAGGTGAAAAAACATCTAGGATGATTCCCCCCGCACCTATTTCTTGGTTGAATACTTTTATAATGACCCGATGTTTATAACACATGGTGACAAGTCTAGGGCTAATTGTTAACTTGGTATGTTTGACACCTACAAACAACCTTCTTATATTATATTTTCATATTAAAATAACAATACCTTTCCTAGCATGCCTTGTATTCATGTTGATGAAAATAGTCTGCTATAGAATTGAGGAACTACCTTTTTCACTTGTTACATCATGCTATTTAAAAATAGTTTCTCTGTAATATTTGCTCATTTACTGATTCTTTAGGGTCTTTATTAGTTCAGGATGTGGAATAAGGACTTCTAGTGAAGTTAGTTTGCTATTACTGGAGGAAAACTTTATTTCCCACGGTTCCTCACCTTGGCTTCTCACCTGGTTGCCTCAAGACCACCCAACATCCCAGCAAGGCCAGAGTGCTGAGCCTGACAGGAGGCACAAATGCCACAGCACGTCAAACTGCAAAAGTCACAAAATAACACATACACATACATATATACAAAAACTACATAAAAATACATTTATGCTTACACACAGATCCCTACAAATGAATTACACTCCATCAGCCTAGTCAAAATCTAAAAATTCCTGATACATCAGATTAGCAAGAGCTTGCTTAGCTATAGCAAGTGATATCTGTCAACTTATGTCAGCAGACAAGCCATCCACACACCAACACATCTCACACTGAAGGACCTACTGTGGACATCAGAAGAGCAAAGAGGAAACACCAGCTTCAGCACATGACCTCTAGTACCAACTCCTGGAGTTGGTACTAGAGGTGAAATCCAAAAAAAAATCCCTTTGACTGTCATGAACGACTGCAGCAAAAGACAAGCATCAAAAAAACAAGCATCAAAAATCATTGGACATAATATTTTACATAATATTTTTAAGCAACTGATATATACTAATATAGGCATGCTCCAATGGAATCATAGTATGTGGAACGTTGATTTTTCCAAACTAAAATCATCAGGGACCTGAAAAACACACCTCTCATTTTGCAGTTTTGCATGAATTCTGTGCGTGTATTGAATTTCTACAAGTAGCTTATACCTACTTACAAAGACCTGCTCCTACAAGTCCCATAGTAAAAAAATGACATTTCCAACGTTTTGGTGCCTAAGAAGAGGAAGGGAATCACCTCGTTTTGCCGACTGCGAGGAATTACCCCATTCGACTATATCTGCAAAAGTTGACATTTCTTTCCAAAATCTTTCTTACGCAACAAACTACAACATAGCATCAACCGGGATGATTCCCTGCCGTCAGCAAAACGGTAGGCTGACTGCGGGGAATCACCCCGGTCAATGCTAGCTACTGTTTAATTAAGCAGTTTGACTCCTTTCATGTTTTTTGTATGTAATGTATGATGAAATGTTGAAACCTGTGATGCTTATTGGCTCATAGTAGGTGTACACAGCAGTTAGCTATTTACATTGAGTTATTCCAAAGTATGCAGAGATTGCATGGTCACTCTGTTTGATGTTAATCATGATATTTTATACAATATTTGAAATCTCTTCTGAAATACCATAATCTAGTGGATATTTTACTTATAATAAGGTTGCTTTTCTGTGCTTCTCTACTACACTATCTAAAAAAAAATTTCTTTGATATTCAAAAATACTGTAACATGCAGTACTACAAATGAATCTAAAGTTTTCCAATATTTCACTGTTCAAACTTGTAGAAGGGTATTTTCAAAAATTGCTAAATAATCTTGAGTGCAATAGTATACAGCTATTAGGATTGGCCCAATATGCTAATCAAAATTAGCATATAGCATCGACCAAGGTGATTCCCCGCAGTCGACCACATGGGTTGACTCCCTGCACCCCCCTTTTTGGGCACCAAGGCGTCAAAAATGTCACTATTTGTCTACAGGACTTGAAAGAGCAGGTCTTTGTTAGTAAGTATCAGCTACTTGTAGAAATTCAATATACGCACAGAATTTATGAAAAATTGCCAAAGTGAAGGTGTGTTTTCCAGGTCCCTGATAATTTTGGTTCGGAAAAATCAATGTTCAGCAAACTTTGATTCTGTGGGTAGAGTTCCCATTGGATTAGGGCCAAATTTGGTGGTGATACTTGTGAAGATGTTGTAGTTTTTTGCATAAGAAGGATTTTGGAAAGAAATGTAAACTTCTGTAGATATATACAAATATACAACTGCGGGGAATCACCTCAGGTGAAAAAACTATTGGAGGTGATTCGCCGCGCCTATTTTGTTGATAGATATCTTTGTTTATCTTCAATGAAAAGTAATTAAATGCAATTCTTCACTCATATAATGACATCTGGAAGTAAATGACCTGCAATAATGACACCACAGCAAATTTCAAAATGCATAACCAATTTTATAATGACCTGATGTTTATAACACATGGTGACAAGTCTATACCCAAGTGTTAACTTATGTTAACACTCAGGAACCATTTTTTTAATCCTATGTTCATATCAAGATAACAATACCTTACCTAGTATGACTTGTATTCTTGTTAATGCAATTAGTTTGCTATAGAATTGAAGAAATAAATTTTTTACTTGTGCTATAATATTATTAAAAAAAAAAAAATTATTGTGTAGCCAATATTTGCTCCTTTACTGATACTTTAGGGTCATAATTAGTTCAGGGTCTGGAGAAATTACTTACTGTAAAGTTAGATGGCAATTATTGAAGAAAAACCTAGTTTCCTGCTGTAAGTGATGGCAAAATGCCCACCCAAGCTGTTCAAGTGGCAAGGTCATGGAGCCTGCCAAACCAACACCAACTCCGCACACACCAACCCGGGTTATGACCACTGGGACCAGGCTCACCTGGGCTATAGAATAAAACCGGGCACCCCGGGCGTGCCGCTCTCTGGCTGGCACCCCGTTACAGGGCTTTTCCACCCCTGGGTATCTGTCGGGCTGTGCCGCAGCACCCGTACTGGCTTCACTGCCTAAAATAGCCACCCCTCTCCAGGGTGTCCTCTGGGTTCAATTCCGGGTCTGGCAAACGCAGAGCAGTGCCGGCACACAGG
>SDVV010028558.1:0-11939 GCA_016164225.1 Gammarus roeselii | reverse complement strand
TATAGACGAAATGTTGGAACACATATAGTTGACACGGTAAATTGCATAGCAGAAGTAAATTACAATTCAAGAGTTTCGCACGTACAAGTTCAAACAGGTATAATTTTAGTTTACGCTTAAAGGTAGCAATACTTCTGCCAGTCCTTATATCTATCGTAATCGAATTCCAGGTTTTAGCAGCTCTGGATTTTGAAAATAGTTGGGACTGTGTTGACGAATTTCGGGGAATTTGCAAGTCCGAATTGTTGCGAAGATCATACATAGGATTATTTCTAATGAAAAACTGTTATCAATGTAAGTTAAATGATTCAAAGCTTTGTAGACAAATACTGCAGTGACAAAAAAATAATGATTTGACACAGTGGGAGAATGTTCCATTGACAAAAGAGAGGCAACGTGTGGTCACGTCTGCTAGCATGAGATAGTGTTCTGATGACACGCTTTTGACTAACATCAATAGGTCTTACGTTTGTTTTGTAGGTAGACGCCTAAACGTTTACACAATACGTCAGAAAAGGATGAATAAGGCTAAAGTACAAAAGCCTTTTAGCAGGAGTGGTAAGACAATTTCTAATTTTGTATAGGATGCTACATGATTTGGATAATTTCCCGGCAACAAATGAGACGTGATCTTACAGTTAAGTCTCTGATCTACGATAACACCGAGAAACTTTGTTTTGGCTACATATGCCACCTGTTGACCGTTCAATTCGACTTGTGTGTTAGGAATGGGTATCATACTCCTGGAAAATATCATGACCTGCGTCTTGTCAACATTAAGCGTCAGCTTGTTGGATGTGAACCAGTTTGAAATGTGAACCAATTGATTATTCACATTAGTGATAGTATCATTGAGGTTTTTCCCCGTCGAATAAACTATAGTATCATCTGCAAAAAGTACAAAGGATAACCTGTTGCTAGTGTTTACAATGTCATTAATGTATAAGGAAGAGCAAAGGTCCCAGGATCGACCCTTGCGGAACTTCTATATCTAACGTACTGAAAGATGATGATTGTTTATTCCTAGTCACTAGGTGTTTTCTATCAAGAAGATAACGTTTTATCCTCCTCTAATCGATTTAACTAACTCCATAATGCTGTAATTTTGCAACTAAAATCTCATGATTCACGCAATCAAAAGCTTTGCTAAGATCCATAAAAGTTACAACGGTGACTTAACCACTGTCAAACCCATCAACAACGTCTCCAGCAAATTTTAATAAAGCATGCTCTGTATTCCTGAAAGGTTGAAAACCAAATTGATTTTGGCTAAGAAGGTTATTTGAGACAAATTGAGTGTATAATCTCGCATAAATAATTTTTTCATATACTTCGCTTATGACGGGCAGGACTGATATCGGGCGATAATTTTTTCTGTCCGTTTTGCTTCTATTTTTATATACTGGACAAATTTTAGCGATTTTGAGTGCATCAGAAAAAACTCCTTGCATGAGAGACTTATGGATAAGTTGGGTCGAGGGAGCTACAATAGTTCCAGATATAGCTCTAATTACATTGGTTGGGATGTTATCCCAGCCAGTGCTGCAACATTTTTTTAAATAATTAATGATTGATTTAACTTCATTTGAGTCGGAAGGGTTAAAGATTGGTTGTTCAGGAATAACATTCTCTAAATAATGTTCAAAAGGGATGTTGTTGCTAATAATTGATTCACTTAGAGTATTGGGAATACTATTGAAGTGATTAGTGAAAGAATTGTAAATCGTTTGAGGATCAGTGATGACTTCATCATCAATAATAATTGAATCCGAATTACTCTGTTTGTTTTTTCCTAGAAGGTTGCTTATGATTTTCCAGACTTTTTTGCTATATCCTTGAGAGGTTTCTAGCAAATTTTGAATTTAGTTTTCATGAGCAATATTTTTCAGTTTAGTGAACGCATTTTTATATCGTTTAAATTCATCTCTACGAGTTATGGGATGCCTTTTGTATCTACGGTACAGTCTGTTCTTCTCTTTTTGTGAAGCAAGTAAACCAGGTGTCATCCACGGATTCTTAGCTTGTTTGTAGCTGAGCTCTTTAGTTGTTAGCGGAAAATGCACCTCGAACAGTTCAATTAATATACTATGGAACTGTGTGAAAGCTTCGTTTGAGTTTACTGTGGATAGTATCTCATTAAAGTCGTACGCTCCTAGCTCCTCTTTAAAGCTATGAATGTTATGGTCGCTATATTTACGATAGGTAATTATAGTCGGATTACTGGGTTCGTGAGAATTTGGTTTCTGAATGAAAATTGGGCAATGGTCGGATACATCGGAAATGATAACAGCTGCAAGTGTTACACTATTAACATCGTTGGTGAAAATGTTAGCTGTTTATGTTGCGGATCCAACAGCTGTACGCGTTGGTTTATTAATTAATGAGTACAGACTATAAGAAAGGAAATTAGTACAATAGTCAGCAACTTAATTCGATCTATGATACTGAAGCAGATTTATGTTGAAATCACTCATAATTTACACGATATTATGGGCTACGCCGATGCTACTGATAATTTCATTCAGATGTACGTGGATAATTGGGATACATCCCTGAATATTTTAACCGACGCTCTAGCTTTGAGTTTTGTTATATAAATATTAACGTGTGAAAAGGAGATAAAATGTATCCAAGTGCTATGTGATTAACTCAACTTGAAAATTCATGTCACGTATTTCATTCCCACTATTCGTGCGTAGAATGAAGTTAATGGTAGGAATGCTTTGTTAAACTTGTTTTAGATAGTGATAAAAAACAGTGTTGTGAAATTAATGGCCATCTAAGGAAACAAATATATCAAGATCTTATGCAATCCGATTGGTGGGATATCTTTTCTAGTGTTCTATTATTTTCATTTCTGATTATTCTCACAATAAATGTGAAATATCTAGGTAGGTGAAATGTAGAGTTATTTGACTCCGTGATTTCATCCGAGGTTCGTCGATTTTGATAGGTAAACATAATAATTTATTAACCCCTGCCTAGAGCAAGTAAGATTCCTTAACCAATTGGACTTGGCTGAAGTCATTGAGCATAAAGTTGGGAAGACTTTTGTTGCATAAATTGTTGATCTTCACGTGTTGCTTGGTGTGGCGATGTCACATTGTTGAAGGCTTCATGTATATTGAGGGAGGGTTTCGTACTCATCGATTTTCAAACGACTTACATCCATCCGGACGTAACGTTATGATGATGGAAATGTTTTCAATGAGTTGGTCTCTGCTTACATCGATGTCATGTTTATGGTGAGATGCTACTTTAGACCGTCATCCAGGCCGTGGAAGTTTATAAGGATTGGAGGATTCCCGTTGGACATCTGAAGCATTTCACGGCTAGCTTTGACGTTGTTTTCAATAGGTTATTGCTACCTTTCTTGTTTATGTAGTTCATATTGTTACTCGGGGCTGTGAGTGAGATTTAGGGATTTAAAAATTTCATCAATAAATATTTTTAACGATTTTTTCATCAATGTTGTGATTTGGGTTCATAGGAGTTTGGTATAAAAGTTTAAGGTATGTTCGATTTTTTCCTTCTACTCCGCCAATTTTTGCTTCAATGTGTCCTGATGGTATGATAAATTGGCTGAGGATAACGATTTGTTACAAGTAGCTGTTTCACTCATTTCACTTCAGCATTGGCTTCTTACCAAATCTTGGGAGACGCTGTATGCTCGATGCAGAAAGGTGATGATGACAATGAGTCTGCATTATGATGCAGATTGGCTATGGTAATGTAGGCCCTCTCCGGAGTTGGGTTACTTTACTTAGACGCTGGAATTATATTTGGTACCTGTAGTTTCTACGAGAGAGTCAAAAAATGGAAGTTTACAATATTACTGGTCTCCCAGGTAATGCTGAGAACAAAGTCTCTTGAAGGCTTCTTAGTAACTGTTGGATATGTTCGACGTCCCTGACAACTACAACTATAACATCAACATAGCGAAGGTAGATGGCTGGACGAATATTTTCTCACAGTAGCACTTGTTTTTCCACGTTTGCCGTGTAACTTTTGTTGTGCTTTCTTTCTGACGATAGAGTGCAGCATCACTGTGCTGACATG
The DNA here is from genome assembly GCA_016164225.1 of Gammarus roeselii. Classification (NCBI taxonomy): domain Eukaryota; kingdom Metazoa; phylum Arthropoda; class Malacostraca; order Amphipoda; family Gammaridae; genus Gammarus; species Gammarus roeselii. Next base: position 7,880 of record SDVV010028558.1, on the reverse strand, counting down.
GAGCTTCTCGCATGAATTCTAAGCAGAGGCTTCAAAGATTTTTGAGGAATCTTTTGGGATAGCCTGAATTCATGGTGGTATAGTATTTGCATGAATATTTCTATTGTTATTTCAAATGATACGACGGTGAAGAGATTGTAGACGTCGAGGCATGCTAGGAGTCCTTGTGGGCTCATTGTTCGAAAAATTTCCAGTTTTTATTCCCGCGTTTTAATGCAAAGTTCTTGAGGAAAAAATTCCATGATGACGATTCCTTTTATGTTGTTGTCGAGTTTGTAGCTCGAAGTACTTGAAAAGTATAAAGTCCTATCGGTACATAAGCATTTCAATCCAACGTGAACAAATATTTATAATCATAGACGAGTGGTAATGGTGCTACGGGGTTAGTTATTACATTCATTAGCCCAGACTAGTTGCCTTCCCTGTTGAAATGGCTTCCTACCTATGCAGATGCCGACCTGAATTGTATTAATTCCTTTGTTCCTACTTTCCCCGTTTTTAATTATTAGCTTCATTTATTTTATCCTGGTCTTCCTTAATTCAGTTTTAGCTGCCTGATAATTTGCCGTATTGCGTTTGCTATATTATTCCGCTATATTATTAGGCTGCTACCGCATTTGCAGGGTTAGTTTTCTACTTGTTACGTATCAATTAAATTCGAATGTATAGGTTAAGTTAGGTTATCATTTTATGAAATAATAACTATTATATGTTGTTGTCTGTGTTTAACACCATTAATTCTTCTTTGAGCCTATCCTTTTGTTTCCTGATCAATTCTTATTTGGCTCCATTATTAGTTTCGTTTGTTAAATGCCAAATTTAACATTAGAAAAACTGAGCTTGGTTCCCTCTTCTTAGTATTGTTTACTGTAATATGACGTCCTGAGGATGTCTTAGTCTAATGTTTATCCCGCAAGGCCCTAATTTCATGATTACTGGGCTTGGTTCCCTTTTCTTATCATTGTTTACTGTAATATGACGTCTTGAGGATGTCTTAGTTTAATGTTAATGCCGCAAGGCCCTAATTTCCTTATTACTGGGCTTGGTTGCCTTTTCTTATTATTGTTTTCTTTAATATGACGTCCTGTTGATGTCTTAATTTAATGTTTATCCCGCAAGGCCCTAATTTCATCATTTCCCGAAGTACCTCATAGACGAAATCAGGGGAATTCAGTTAACTCTTATTAATTACTGTTAATATTTTGATTTTTCTGAAGTTTCTCATGCACATGCTCCTTCCTTTGCCTTATGTACTCCTTTCTTCCTCACCATTTTTAACTCATTCATTTTCTTCCCCATTTTTCCATAATTTCCAAACCACTGCTAGCCATACATCATTCGATTACCTCTCAATTCTTAGCTGCCAGCAAACCCTGTAAATTGATAAACCGTTAGTTCATGACTATTACTCTAGTATAGATTAAGTGAAGACCAATTCTTTCATGTCCTACCTAATATCAATCAATAGATCAATACATAATTGCTTCTGTCAATAATTTCGCTCAGACTTATTAGAAGTTAACTACATATATTAGTCCACCCACATGCGCGGCCGCGACAATGCCTACTATTTTCCGAAGTCTTCGCTCGACTACAATAATTAAAAACAAGTGGGCGTGAATTATTGTTGCAGATCATTGCGAGGAAACTATGAGACTAGTGTTCCTTATCTTCTCATGAGTTCAAGTTCACGTTTGCAACTCAACAACAAACGACACGATAAATCAGTTGTTCGAAACTATGCGATGGCCCATGCGCAGGTAAACTGCTGCTGTGATACTGTTGCCTTGGTGTGAGTAGTAAACTTGAGTGCTAATGTCATGAAGTGTTCACGACAAATGCAAGCGTAGTGCTTACGTGTAAACGCAGCCTCAGGCAGTAGAAGCCTTGAACCAGCTTTAATAGCCGCGGAATACTCGATTAATGGTTGTTTACAAGTGTAGAAAGACAGCAACAGGACTATAGGCCCAAACTAGGTTGCCTTTTGATAGCAAGAGGATTAGTTCTGAAGTAGAACGTCTAAGAGGCCTACTGGCCCAAACTAGGTTGCCTTTTTATAGCAATTAAGAGGATTAGTTCTAGAGTTGAAAATGTAAGAGAGCTTCGTGTGCCATTTCAGTTTACTTATAACAACAGTAAAGCGAACCGTTTAGCTAGTTATCGGCGATTTATGTAGAACTTATCAAGCCGCGACTTGAACGTTATGATTGTATTGCTGTTTACAACCTCCGCCGGAAGTTTGTTTCATTCTTTGACAACTCTATACGTTTCCCATTGATTTTGTATCCATTGTTCCTAGTCACTCCGTTTGTATTTAGAGTGAAAAGGCTCGCGCGGTCGACGTTTTCCTTACCGTTCATAATCTTTCTCACTTCGCTCATTTCACCTCTGACTCGACGTTTCTCTAGCGAATAAAGATTGAGTTCACGTAGCCTGTCTTCGTAGGATTTATTCCGCAGCGAGGGGATGAGTTTGGTAGCTCTAAGCTGAACCTTATCAAGTTTAATAACGTATTTTCTAAGGAATGGAGACCAGAATTGAACGGCATACTCTAGATGCGGTCTAAGAAATGCGTTAAATAACTTGAGCATACTATGTGGGATTGTATACGAGATAGTGCGGGATATCATGCCTAGCATTTTGTTGCCTTTCTTGGCAGCATCGTTACATTGCTTGCTACTTTTTAAGTCGTTACTAATGATGACACCTAAATCTCACTCTTCGGTGACGGGAATGAGTTTCTTTCTAGACTTTGAATGTTCGTATATGAGGTTATGATGACCTGTGTGCATAACTTTGCATTTGTCTACATCAAATTTAATTTGCCACTTTTCTGACCAATCAACAATTTTGTTCAAGTCTAGTTGGATCTGCTGACACTCTATTTCAGTTTCCACTTTTCCTCCGATCTTAGTATCGTATGCGAACTTGCTAATGTTTGAGAGTACGTTGCTATCAAGATTGTTAATGAATATTATAAAGAGAACTGCCCCTAACACGGATTCCTGAGGCACCCCGCTTGTAACATTACCCCAGGCTGAGGAAGCTCCGTTAAGTACAACTCGCTGTCGTCTGTCCTTATGCCAGCATTTTATCCAGTTGTTAAGCTTCTTGTGGGGGACTTTATCCACGGCTTTTTGAAAGTCAAGGTAAATGATACCGATTGGAGATTTTGTACCGTAGATTTTATTACATTTATGTAAAAAAGTAGCAGATTCGTAAGACAGGAACGGTTGTGTCTAAAGCCATGCTGGGAGTCGCCAATCAATCTGTTTGATTCCAAGAATTATGTAATTGTATCCATTATCAAACTTTCCATCAACTTGCCAATGAATGAGGTTAGACTAATTGGACGGTAGTTGCCGGGACACTTTAAGTCCCCTTTTTTGAAAATTGGTGTAACATTGGCCTCTTTCCATTTAGAGGGGCAGGAGCAATTCGTGAGAGATCGGGAGAAAATGTTTGATAAATGTTCGACGATTTCGTTTCTAGTCTCTTTTATAATTCTGGGATGAATTTGGTCGGGACCTGGAGATTTGGTGACTTTCAATTTATCTATATATTTAATAACTTCGGCGGGGGAAAAAGTTCACTGTGGTGAGGGCTTCAATTCGTTTTGACATTATGATATCCTCAGGATTAGAAATATCCTGATACTCTAACGTAATTACAGAACAAAAGTATTCATTAAGTAGAACACTCATTTTGGTGTCGTCCGTTTCTAGCTCACCAACATCGTTCTCGAGAGGACCTATTACAGATTTTGATTTTGTAGGCTCAAAATACGACTAAAAATTGGTATCGGATTAGTTTTGGCATTGGCAGCAATTTCATTTTCATAATCTTTCTTCTCACGTTTCAGGACCCTATTTAGATCTCGTCTGCTATTGTTGAATTTATTTTTTGCTACGTGGTCATGTGGATATATCTGCTTTATCGAGTGCTTTGCTTTCTTGCGTGATTGATCGGGTCTGCAATTCTCATAGTGATGTCGCGGGTCAAGTAAGGGTGTAATGTGTTGGGTGCACCAAAGAGTGTAATGAGCCGTATATCGTTGGGACAGAAGCAAAGAGAGGTCCTATGAGGGGGTAATTGTCACAGCTGTGCTCTACGGAGCTGAAACTTGTGGAGTGAGAGCAGGAGAGAGAAGAGGGTTGAATGTTTATGATATGAAATGTTTGAGGAGCATGACCGGAGTGACTGATAAACAGAATCAATAGCGACGTTGTTGAATTTGGAACGGGTATGATGAAAAAGTTCGAGGACAGAGTAGATTGAGATGAACCGGGCATATGGTGAGGATGGATTATGTGATATTGGTGAAATGAGTAATGAAAGTGGAGGTAAGTGAACGTAGGCCTTGAGATTGGCCGAGTTTTAGTTAGATGGATAGCATCAAGCATGGTTTAGGAAGGAGAGACATACTTGTGGAGGTAGCAGGAGTGCAAGCTATGGACAGGCGTGAGTGGAGGATGACTATGAATGGATGAGTTTTGACGCTGCCCCGATGTGCTTTCGCGCCCTTAGCGCCGCCTTGAGAAACGGGATGACGGGGAGGGGAGGGCGGTCACAATGACGTGGCAGAGGTAATCAAGTTTTACTGTGGGTTCCTGCCGCTGACACTGACTTCGGACCGCACTCATGACCCATGGTGTGTGTTGCGCTCAAAAGGGCTAATTTTTTTCAGTGAGAGTGTATGAGAGAAGAGTGAGGTGCGCCTTGCCGTCGGTCGCCCAGTTCCTAGGGGATTTGGCCTAGTGTCTGTATCTGTCTGCATCTATAGTGTTTTCTTTACGTGTTAAAGTGGTGGATATGATTATGTGATTAACATGTGTCCTATGCAAATAATCGGCTACTCGAGGGGGATGAGACCATTAACAGGCCGTTATGGTAAATATTTTAATGACATGGTGATGACTTTATTTAGTGAACGACTGCTATGATATTGGCCTAATTTTTGATTTTTTTTTGGTAAATACAGATAGATTTTTTTTTTTTAATATTAGCCACATTGTTATATGAAAAATTTAATTTTAAAATTTTAAATTTATTTGAAACAAGCAAATTGCAAATTAAAGTGAAACGGAAACTTTCATATGTGCCAGTTAGTAGTAGGTAGAGCAATAAAGAGCCATTTTTGGGGGTTCTCACGAGTATCCCCCCCCGGCAAAAAGTTGGTTGCGCTCCTAGATATAGCACCAGGAAGCAAATTTTGGGGGTCCAACGAGTACTCCCCCCTCTACAAAAGTTGGTTGCGCTCCTGGATATAGCACCAAGAGGCTTTTTTTTTATTCGGCCAATGAAAAATGGTAAGGAACTATTTCATTTCTTAGTGTGTCCAACTTAGTCGCAGTATATCTTGTACATTATAGTTGTATGTTAAGACAATTACTCATGTGGTCAAGTTAATTACTGTAGGCACAGACAGAGCATCCGGGAAGGGTGGGGAAGAGGGTAGGGGAGAAGGAAAAGGGAGGGTGTCAGGCGTCTAGGTGATACAATGAGCAATTTTTTCTTACTCGGTCAATGTAATTGTTATGAAGTATGTTATTTCTTAGTGTGATCGACTGTATATCTCGGACATTGTAGTTGTACGTTAAGAAAAATTATGTTTGTGGTCAAGTTAAATACGGTTGGCACAGAGAGAAACACTCGGGAGGGTGGAGAAGAGGGTAGGGGGGAGGAAAGAGGAGGAGAGTGTAGCGTCTAAGTGAAACAATGAGCAATTCTTTTTTTGATTTGGCAAATGTAATTGTTATGAGTATGTAATTTCTTTGTATGTCCAACTTTTTCGCTGTATATCTCGGACATTGTAGTTGTATGTCAAGACAAATTGATCTCGTGGTCAAGATTATGACTGTAGGCACAGACAGAGCACCCGAGACGGGTGGGGAAGAATGTAGGGGAGAAGAAAAGGGTAGGGGGTCAGACGCATAGGGACGACAAGGAGCAATTTTTGATAGTGACCACCCGGGAGTTGAGAGTGGGTGGTCCGAATATTTCTGTGACATTATTCTTGTAGGTTTATTTAGTTTTATTCTGCTTCATTGCTTTTAGGTTTGTAGCCACATAGAGACAATTTTTCAAGTGGGTCTCAATTTAGCTATGACAATTAGCGATTTTATCCCAAGATGTGTGGTCGTTACGAGTTTTTGAAAGGAAATGACGGTATATATTAGGACTGGCTGATAGTATAGGATACGTTTTAATAGGGTACTTTTCATATCGTATTATAGAGTTTCACAGGCCCTCCTGTTATTTCAATGGTTCTTATATTGATGGCACAAATTTGTTATGTCATTGGAATATAATCTTTTATATCGCTTCTATTTCGTTTCCAATGTTTTTTTTTGTCTGTATTACTGAGGTGCGTACGTGGTATGTTAAAGCAAAATTCGATATATATTATGAAATCCCCTTGTATGCATATATTTTCAGATACATTTAGTGAAGCGCACATTCATTCACGATTTGTTTTCAGATGAACTTTCCTGTAGTTAATCAGACAAAATATTTATTTATTCGTAATTTATTTATGGGTAAAGATACATTGCTTTACATATTATTTCATGGTATCGACATTTTCATTATGAAATCTTCATATGACGTCTAGGGTTTGAGTGATATACGTTCACGCATATTCGATACATATTACAGGTAGACAATCAAACATGGTTGATTTTATATTTATTTGATTTACATTGAAACATTTACATCATTTTTAGTGGTGACTTGCACTACGTTTCAATGCACATCTTCAATGCCTATTTAGGTGGACAATGAGACAAGTTTATTATCATAATTTATGTGTATTAGGCACTGAACAATATGGATATTTGTAAGTAATTAAATTGTGTTATGTATACTTAGTAATGATTGCTTGATTTATGTTGAATTTATATTGTTTTCGGAATTTTGAATAGTTATCTCATACAGTTATTGAAATGTAGGATATTATAGGTTCGCATCTCCCACATTATTTCAGGCATAATTGGTAGATTGTTGCATCATTGTGATATTTTTATATGTATATTTTACATTCTGTTACGATTAAGCCATGGTTACTTCCACCCTTAGCGCTTCGTTGTACTTACTCCAGCAGTTAATCCTTCTATCGGTTTCGTTGTTATCAGACATAGAGGAATATGTAAAATAAATAGATGCCTGTTTTAATCCTTCAATACTAGTTTCAAGATGAAAATTTCTGGTGGGGTGCGGTTGAGGACGCCCCTAGGCTAAATTTTTTGACGCGCTCCTGGAAAATTAGGTAAGTTTGCTCATATATGTTCCTTGTCTCAACAGTATTTTCCGCGGCATGAACGCTATGAACATTTACAGGTTACAACATGTTCATGTTGACGTGCTTTCATAATTTCACGCGAAAGTGTTCTCGTTTGGTAGTATTACTGTCGGAGATTGATAGGTCCGCAAACCTAAATATCTTCGTATATGTTTTACGGTCTTATTTCACATGAGCACTTGCGGTTTGGCTACCCTTAGCTGCTGGTCTGAGGCCTCGGACATGCAAGCATCATACTGTAATACGTTGGTTGCAAGCAAATGATCTCACTCGGGTAATCGTTGACTGTTTCGCTTTTCAGTAGTCCCAGCAGTCATTTATTTGATTCATCGTACAAGGGGTGATTTTTTGAAGTACTTGGGGAAGTCCATGTATTTCAGACAAAGACGATTACCGTATATTACACTTCAATATCGGGGTATACCTATAAACTGGACAAATATCTTTCACATTTTCAACGTAAGGCAAGAGGCATTGTAATGCATCATTCGAGTTAAATTTATCATTCGAGGTAAATTTAGGATATTGCAAACAAAGATTTATTAGATATATTATTTTATTGATAATAGATTTTGATACA
>SDVV010028557.1:0-11939 GCA_016164225.1 Gammarus roeselii | reverse complement strand
AGGACATGCGATGGCCTAACCAGCCGTATGATGCTATGACATGGGCAAGGGATGGCCTTTTTAGCTGAATACAGATCAGATTAGGACATGCGATGGCTGAACCAGCCGTTTGATGTCGCGGCATGGGCAAGTAATGACCTTTCTAGCTGAATACAGATCAGATTAGGACATGCGATGGCCTAACCAGCCGTATGATGCCATGACATGGGCAAGGGATGGCCTTTTTAGCTGAATAAAGATCAAATTAGGACATGCGATGGCCTAACCAGCCGTTTGATGCCACGGCATGGGCAAGTAATGACCTTTCTAGCTGATACAGATCAGATTAGGACATGCGATGGCCTAACCAGCCGTATGATGCTATGACATGGGCAAGGGATGGCCTTTTTAGCTGAATACAGATCAGATTAGGACATGCGATGGCTGAACCAGCCGTTTGATGTCGCGGCATGGGCAAGTAATGACCTTTCTAGCTGAATACAGATCAGATTAGGACATGCGATGGCCTAACCAGCCGTATGATGCCATGACATGGGCAAGGGATGGCCTTTTTAGCTGAATACAGATCAGATTAGGACATGCGATGGCTTAACTAGCCGTTTGATGTCACGGCATGGGCAAGTAATGACCTTTCTAGCTGAATACAGATCAGATTAGGATATGCGATGGCTTAACCAGCCGTTTGATGTCACGGCATGGGCAAGTAATGACCTTTCTAGCTGAATACAGATCAGATTAGGACATGCGATGGCCTAACCAGCCGTATGATGCCATGACATGGGCAATGGATGGCCTTTTTAGCTGAATAAAGATCATATTAGGACATGCGATGGCCTAACCAGCCGTATACCTTGGAAGTTGTATCAATTTGAATAACTCAGGAATACAATTATTTTGCTTCTTGATCGTCGTTTCTGTTAGATATTACTAGCAGTATGAGTTGCTTGGGTTAAGGCACATTTGTTTGGGCTGTAGATGCTTTCTCGACATCTCAGCGTGGCCAAGGCTAAAATTAATTCAATTCAATCACAAACTACAATATTACCTACTTCAAAATTCCCTTCGCTGATGAATTGTGATGAAACAAAAACATTCGATACAAATGGTCTATTTACTATAGTGTATTTAATATTTTTGTTGCAGTAGTAAACAAGTTTACTTTGTAGAGTTGCCTCATTCACTGAAAGTCTTTTGTCCAAGGCAACCTTCTGAACTAGTCGTTCATTTGGGAACGAGAACGTTCAGCGAACTACGTATCAATTTATGCAAGGCTAGTTGAAGGGCAATGATAGAAATGCCGTTTACAAATACATTATTTTATTGCATGACCAGAATTACTAATACAGAGACGATCAGCCTCGGGTAAGCGATTACAAACACTTTCGTATCCACAGCAAACACGAACAGAACGCGGCCAGTCTCTCTCTCCATAGACGCTTGATCGCAGTGCATATTGGACGCTGGATTCTCTTAATTTTAGTTATAGCATAAACGAGCGTCACAGAGATGATTTGGATAATTGAATAACCATGACTGTGATCATACATAATTTGACATCCCTCTTTGGCGTCTCCTCATGGGATCTTCTGAGGTTGGAGGAATACTGATCGAATACAAACATTCATGTTAATGAACGTTTATTTTAATAAACTTTCGCTTCTTGAATACCCCAGCACTAGAAGGAATCTTCTTCCAAGAATATGGGTATTTTCGGAACGAAAGTTGTAGTTCAATGTTTTTAAACGTACATCTAATCATTTTTATTTCCTAATATTTTTTTCTGAATCAATATCTGAACTTAAGAAGGACAATGAACCCTAAAACTAAAACTTGATCGGATATTATCACCTTCTTTAGGAAGACCGTGCGGATAACTTCATTAGATATACCCATAACTGCAGTGTATAATAATAATACGGGTATCATAATTCCACGTGCTTCCTCGATGAAAAATAATGTTAATCAGTTTTACTTTGCAGTGACGTTTTTAAAATATTTGGTGTTTCTTAATCCGTACTGCTTAGATATATTATTGTTTATTAATGATACCCTTCTTGTTAATATAACTAGATCAATAAATAACTAAATCAATTACGGATATAGTTACATATTTTTTGGCTCATTGGTTCTAATGCAAGTATATTTTTGAAATGTATTTTTTTTTGCGGGGAATATACCGCCAAAACTGCTAGACGCACCACACGCTCCTCTCATGCACTCAATCATACACCAAAACTTAGCCTTCTAGCGATAATGGTCTAGCCATGAGCCCGCAGCGCACACTTCAGCTAAAACCGGTCCATGAGCTGTTTCCGTAACAGGGCCCGACGACTTTCACTGGTTTATCCTTGCGGCGTCATAATTTCTGTAACCTGCCCAACCAGTGTTCGTTCACCAGTTCCTCAACTAGATGCAAAGGGCGCAACGCGCATTAAGACCACGTCAAAAAACATTTTGTCACAACCATTTTCCTCGCCTGCCTACCCCACCTCCGCACTAATGTCCCTCCTCCCTGAGCATGCTATAAGCCCAAACTTCGATTTTCGTCAAGGAATTCGGTCACTCATCACCCCTTCCACCAATTTCCCATCATTCTTCATCACCATGTGTTCGAACCACCTCAGAACACGAGAAATAACTCTTTCCTCAATCTTCCTCACCTTCTTTATTCTAATTCGAACATCGCCATTATTGATCAGTCCATCTGAGTCATTAAAGGTCTGCTTATCAATATTTCAGCTCGACATCATTTTCCCTTATTTTATTTTTGTTCATGTCGCACTCAATTAACATTATCTTTGTTTTCATACCGAATTCAAAACAGCTCATTACGCTCTTCACTGCACCCAAAACATTACACTTTAGATTCCACCTCAGTTTGTACTAGTTTACTTTCAGACACATGAGAGCCCATTTACTTGAAACCCCGCTTGCATCGTATTTCCACAAACATTCAATTACTTTCATCCGCCCACATAAACTCACAGCTTCCTCTTCTCGCTCTCTAAACCAAACTTGTTGAATTTCTATACAAATTCTTCACCGCATCTGCCTCCAAGGCGAATCGTCCGCGTGCAGTAACTGACTCAACGCCAACTCGACACTTTTTGCTGCCATGAGCTTCAGAACTTGAATCTGTTCCCTCAGCTTCCTCCCAGACCACTTGATCGATGAAGAGATTGAACCGCAGGGCAGACATAACGCAACCTTGTCTCAGATTACTTTCGCATGCTCAAATGACAACATAATTTACCTGGAATGCTTCCAACAAATATTCGTTCTCTCCATAGACACGCAGCACCCTCTTCATTGCTTCTCAATCAACCCTATCGTGGCCATATCAAGATCCACGTCCTCTAACTTTTTAATGTATTTTTCATCGACTGGTTTCATTGTACAAATCGAACTTTTTCAAACCCCACCACTCTTAAATTCACACTGTTCCTCATCGATCGCACCTTCCGTACTGTCTGCAATCGTCTTGATTATCACTTTCCCGGATAACTTCCCCCCCCCCACACATCAAACTGGATTTCTTATTTCGCTGTAATTTTTTTTTTCTCATTAACTTTTATACTGCGAAACAACGCTACCCTGCGCCACACAATCAGTCCCACGCATGACACTAGACACACATTTACAATTTTCACTAATCATTCAACAAACGTTGGACCACTCCTGGGTAGGCACTCAATCGCAATGTCATCCAAGCCCGGGGTATTCCTTTATTTCGTCACTTGTTACGCCTGGTGATCCTTTTCCCCCGCAATATCAACAACAATTCATGCTTTCGAAACCGACATCCGTGCATCACAAACCAAGGCAACACTGTAACCAACTCTGACACCTTCATCGTTATCAACTCATACAAAATATCGAGCAAGTTTCTTCCCTACGTCCTGCGTCCAGCAACAGCCGGTCGTTTCCCATCTTTCAAGGCCTTCTCTTTCCCTGCCCCGCCCTTCATCACCCTTATCCCCTTTTTCATAAATTTTATTTTATTCTCGTAACTCTAACGCAATCACCATCTCCACCTAGCACCAACGTCCCATTTGTTTTCCTCACCACACATTTCACCACGTTTCTCTTCTCTCTACAGTAACTGCCACCGACCTCGATTACAACCATTTCTCAAAAACTATTCACAGCTCCGCCACCGCAATGTTAACCTCATCGTTCCACCACTTGTAAACCTTTTTCTTACAAATGCACTCTGAACGTCTCCTATTTTGTCTCAAACTTCCCAGGCCTTGGCCTCTAACATTGTAATTTTTCACCTTCAACGTCTGCTGGATCTCCCCAATTTTGATTGACACATTAAATTCTCTCACCAATGATAAACTGTAAGAAAAGTTAGCTCCGTGGTATTTTCAGACAATATAACACCAAACATGCGAAACATATCTGTCATTAACCAGTTAACACGAGAGCCTTTGAAGTTATAGAGCTAATGATTGCCATCATAAAGTTTCATGTAATTAAATTGTAGATATAGAAGGAATTTTTCCTTGATGGATCGCAAATCCTTCACAAACATACCACTGATCAGCGCCCTCAATTAAGGCAATACAATACGTAACAGCCTCTCATCAGTCATCATGTTTGATAACAAAGACACCTCGAACAATAAGCAGCGTCACATGGCTTTAACCATGATAAATCGTTTCATTGTTAGAAACTGGTGGCAAAACGAACATCGTAACACGGGGTATCGCTTACTTCGCTGATTCAGATTTGCTTGAACTGACGCGCTTGTTCGGTGGTATGAATGGAAGACAATTTTCCGACTCTGCTTGGCACTTGGAGTAGAGCCAAGACAAAAACAAACTATTATCCATGGCTATTATTTCAGTGGTCGCTAGACCTGGGTTCAGATAAACTATACATGGTCAGAGATGATATCGGAATTCAGAGATAACCGTGGAGGTCAATTGCAAAGGCCCCGTTGTTAAAAGGTCGACAGAGATTTAAACTGACAAGTCATTCTGGATCATTAGGACCTAGGATAGTATTGACATCCTTAAATGATTGCAACTTATTGGAGAAAACCCAAACAAGCCCATGGGAAATCTGTCCAGATACGAACATCATTGTTTTCATTCCTACAGACTTGAAGCTGCCAACACCCTAATTTTTATTATATTACCTGTTTTTAGTCAGTGTTTTGACATCAACAGAATGGGATTTATGAGAACTGCTTGCCATAACAGTGTTTTTCAAAAGATTGCCAATAGAATTCGACAGGAATCGTTAAGGTTGCGATTAATTCCAGTCGTATTAATTCAACTTGACTCATACCTACACCAGATGTTTGATCACCCTCAAATTAGCAAGGGTTCAATCTCTGTTACATCGGTTAGGGGAAACTGTGTCATTTCCTTAAAATATATGTTTTCACCCATCACAATGACAATTTCTAGTTCTCTTTCGTTTGACAGCTCATGCAACTCATCAAAGGTTTCCCAATGCACCAGTTTTTCCCTTTCCAATTTATCTTACATTAGGGATATGATTTGATCATTATTTCCCACCCGTTGTAAGGGAACGCGCCCCATTAACCAACTCACTCTTTGTTTTCCCACGGGTCTAATTAATTATTTGAAGTGCTGTTATAGAGTGATCACACTTCATCAGCCAATAAATGATGATCCTAAATCAGCCCGAGGATTCGTGTAATTCCCATTGCTTGCCTTTGGATTAGTAGATTGAATAATTTCAAATCTTCAACACTGACTCCTTTGTTAACTGTACCTTTTATTTTTGGGGGCATATTTTGTTGATATTTTTCCATGAATGAGCTTACCTTCACAAAGTATTTCAAATTAAAACGAAACGACCGTCTGTCACCTTAACTGTTTCCTGATTCTCTATCAAGAATGTTTCAAATCTGTGTGGAAGTTAACGAATTAAAACCTATCAAAAACTTCTCTCATTTGAAGAGACAGTTACGAGACAAAGCTTTCACGTCAGCCTTGATGTTTTGTTAGTTCCAGCTAAGTTTATTGAACGACCCGCGAGAACACGTTTGGCTCATGGGAGGTGGTGGAGCTTCTCCAGAATGGTATCCCAGACTTCATATGAACGAATTATTTTTCCGTTGGTAGATTTTCAGGATATATTTATTGACTGCGGTGCAACGCTGGTAATAAGACTTTTCCGATCGACTTCCCCCTTTTTGACCCACAACTCTTTAGCTAAATAACCCAGAGGACGATGAGCGGAAACTCCTGTAATGTTCGGGAAAAAAGCTAAAGAAAATCAGTTATAATGGCACAGATATCGACCCCATTTAAATATAAAATAGTCGTTGTAGAGGATTTTTCACGCAGTCAGCTAATAGGATGTTCGCCGAAGAGGTGATGGGTATCAATAATCTTCTACGATTAGGAGAACGATGTATCTAAAAGTAATTCCCCTCTTTAAGGAATAGGTATTATACACAGCCCAATTCGGCAAACTTCGTGCAAATGAGAACCTTTGGTTGTGGTGTTCATTGTGACGGTCATTATGACCCTATGATCTAGTGAGTTTAACACAGTCTGAAATAGTAATACAATAGTAAATAATATCTTGGGCAAAGGGTTCTCTGTGGCTAAATGGAGTCACTCCACTTACCCGATTGCTACAAACGCTGCTGCCGACGAGCGTTCATGTTACTCCAGTAACCTAAAAAAAAACATTAGATACTCGAAACTGGATAAGTTGAATAACTCAGAACGATCCTTAGAAATAAAGCGGTTATTTCACTACCAAGTAAATACTGGACCGAAGGGCCAACGTAGGCATATAGCGACACACATTAGCTTATAATTAATGATGACTGTTATTTCTTCACCATCAATTTCGTGTTAGCGGAACATCACTAGGATTCTTCTGGTGCTAAGCCAAACACGGATTTCATTATGAAGTCACCAATTCGGCAGAGGAACGATATCGAAAATAAAATATGTTCACCATGTCACATTGATCGACTTGGCTTCGACAGCAAAATGTGATGACTGAACGAGGTTATCAGTTGAACCACAACTTTTTGAATTTAGTACGCCGTTGTCAGTCATCCGTTGGCTCGACATCAACGATATGTATAGGAGAGCATTGATTTGCCATGACAAACCTCAGAACTGAAATATCGGTGCTATGTGAGCACATCTAGTTTTAATTTGACTTCGTCAACAATTGTGTACTCATATGACCAAGTGGATCCAGGATGACGCCAAGTACTCATAGGATAAATCGTTTTAACAAAAATTTACTTCTTCATGAGCACTTTCTAACAATAACCAGTCTAATTTATTTGCTCACATGTAACAGCAAAGAGTTCTTATAAGCAGCAGACTATGATGAAAAAATCTATAACAGAACAAAACGACCTTGATTCAATGGTTAATCAGTATATCCTATAGACTAGTGACATCAGACTCCGATACATAACCTCAGTGGCCCGCGTTTTTTATTCGGTTTCAAACTTCTGTCAGATGAATACCGATTGGTAAGTACGTCCTTCGACGACACAGAAAACTCCAGCGGTTGAAAGTATGCCTGCAAAATTACTGAGTAAAAACAAAATTCCATTGTTGAGTTTAATCTCGGAAAATCAGCCTGTCTTTCAACAATGGATGACTCGTAAGGGCGATACAGTCCGCCCACCGTCACACAATGGTTTTGTCGCACTAGCGCTAACTTTCAGTGTTGACATACGTCATCCCGTAGCCTTATATTTCTGACCGATAATAGCCCACTACGTCGGCCAACATCGGTTATGTTTGCTAGGCTTTTTCTGGGGACCACGACGCTGTTCAAGCATCACTCCTAGAGTTACCCTGACAGGGTAACTCCACTTTTCACAAGATTAGCATTGGCGAACCACCTCTGATAACATTGACCGTGTTGGGCAACAGATGTCCTGTCACGTTGATGATTAAATCCATCGTTAGGTAATTGAATTTTATTCAATTTGCATTATCACGCCTAAACTTTCATTAGGTTCGGAATAATGCGGAATATAAAATGGAGATTGGACTGTGTCATTTTGGTATCTTGTACTAGAAGGTAACGACTTGCCACCTTCACGTGTAATTGAGATTGGCGTTTATGCAAACATTTGATACAAACGTTACTAACGAAGCCTCAATGATCATTTCATCACACCACCTGTTCAGTTAATCATTAGACAATTGACAATAATATCTGGAATCGAACGTCATTTTTGTCATCCACTCATATGAAATATACCATATATTAAATTAATTCACATCAAATTATTCAAAAACACCACTTCGAGAGAAATCTAGAAGATAATAAAGTTGCATGAGAATTGATTGTCAATATGCCTAGGAAGAAGAGGTTCTAAGCTGATTGTTTTTCAACTCATCTGCTTAACACGTATATAAGCGAATCAGTGACACAGAAGCGATCTGTGATTATCAACCAGTTTCTTAACCCTATTAGGCACGCGTGGTGTTTAAAGTCCTACATAAAATTGATACACGCTCATACCTCTTCAATGTGTGATTATCTATTGCAATTAAATATTCATCATTATGATCTTTCAAAAAAAACGTTGCTAATACTTTGTCTACAAAGAGAATAAATACACACTTTAACATGAACATCAGCTCGACATTAGAGCGCCACGTTAAAAACTGGACGTGGGTTTAGTGTGGGACAGACTGTCGTAGGAGGAGGTTGTGTTGGTGGGAGCGTTCCGCCTGATACGCCGGAGGGTAATCGTTCCAGTATAACTTTTACTCTAGGGTTATTATTCCTTTTCATTCGCAACATCTTATCGATTGACTATACTACAGGCAAGAGAAATTCATAATACATATGATGACTGAACGCCATATATCTAGTCATAATAGTTATTCAGCAACTGGTCGATGAAAATTCGTGGTTTATGAAGACATGCAAAAGCAAAAAGGCAGGACTCCGTCATGCAGTTTCCTGGCGTGCATAATAGGGTTAATCTTCATATGAACATCTTTCACTGTCGTCTAGCTGAATATAACACGTAAGTTTACTCTGCAGTTACAATTTCTAATCTGTTCAGAGGTATTGGAAACTAATCTAGGATGTTTCAATGATATTTTGTATCGTTAGATAATGATTTTCTCAACAATTGTTTTATAATAATAAAAATCTATTCTGATTCCTACAACTAATTTCTTCACGGTGCATTATAAAGTTAGAAAATCATTCAAAAAAAATACTTCTGGAACGGGTTTTTCGAAAAATATTTCAAATCATTTATATATTTTCCATGGTTTGCTCAATTGAATAAATATTTGTTCAATAGATGAACGGAAATCATTTTCACCCACAGCTGTGTATACAAAATTGCACAATTATGATCGTTTTGTGCATCACAGCAGCAGAATACAGTGGATTACTAAAAGGTATACCTTATAAGCTTGTTATAAAAGATGAATGTATTGCAAAACGTAGTCAACGCCAAATTGTCCGGCACTTTTCCCCAGTAGTAATTCACCCCTGCACTCCGTTAGTGGTCCGGTGTGGTCATGGTCTGCACTAGAGAGCACTTAATGTTTCCTAAGCTAGCAGCGGCACAGAGGAGAACAGTGCAAATGACCCAATGGTGGAGGGTTGGTAGTCGACAAACAAGTGAAGGCGAGGACGATGCATTCTACTTTCAACCATTTTCCATCACCTGACCGTTCAGGTCCCTGTTGAATGTGACGCTCATTTGTCATTAGTAACAAATAATCCTATAAATGATCTTATTATTGATAGTTCTCCCTTTCATTAATTCATTATTGCTTCAAAGGAGTTTGCATCCACTTCTACTGAGTTAATACAATTTTACACAAAAAGTGGTAATGATCTCCTCATGCCACTCAAATGTGAGTGTTACTCAACTTTTCTTGAGACTGCATAGCAAGTGTTTCTATGTTTACTAACCATTACGAAAATCCTCTCAGTACCATGAATAAGATTAACAATAAGACGCTACAATACAATCTCAGACCTTCGATACTATTTTTTTATCTTATTATATGGCATTGTCGACCAGTTTTGCAGGCAGCTGTCGCGGGGTACTAGCATGCCAATCTCTAGAATCTGACGTCTAATTCTTCTGGGACATAAATTTATATTCCCAGATAACCATTCATCATAATATCGTGGAAAATATTTATATTATGTGAAGAATCACTTCCGGATTATCATAAAAAAAAAGGGATTTGGTGTTTCCTCTTGAACATTCTTCAACAAGTTTAAGAGAAACATCTAACATTTGACCAAAAACTTCATAAGGTCCAACGTTTAGATGAAGATACTTGAAGAGGATTCGGGGAAGAGATGTTAAAGACTGTGACATCAGGGAAATGCTGCGGGTGGTAACGTTGTTCAATTAATGGCAATGAAATTGCGTCCACTTTTTCTAATCGTCGGGGCTAGTTGGATATTTATAATCATTGTTATCCTCCGCATCACAAACCGGCGCATGTGGTTGTCTCACGTGCCGGGCGTTTCTTACTTGTACAACTGCATTGACATGTGATGATCTATGTTCCATTTCCCCAGTCATTTAAAGCATATTCCATATTGCCTAGACGATTAATTTCATTGTTAAAC
This sequence comes from Gammarus roeselii, assembly GCA_016164225.1. Taxonomy (NCBI): domain Eukaryota; kingdom Metazoa; phylum Arthropoda; class Malacostraca; order Amphipoda; family Gammaridae; genus Gammarus; species Gammarus roeselii. The sequence continues at coordinate 1,346 of SDVV010028557.1, read as the reverse complement.
GCATGGGTTGTATTAGTTTACTTACGATTGCCTTGTAATATGTTTCATATTATTGCAAAACTTAACATATCGGCTTGATAATCCCGATATAATTTGGATTCATTGTCTTAACCCTATTCGGCAGGCATAATGACATCTCGACGGAGTCCCGTGTTGATGCTTTTGTAGGTCTTTATTAACCACAAATTTTCATCTACCTATTGCTGATTAACTGTTTTGTTTAGGTAACTGACCTTCAGTAATCATCTTATGCCTGTAGTATAGTCATGCCTGTAGTATAGTCAATCGGTAAGATAAGTTCTTGCGAAGTAAATCAGAGTAATGAGCTCCATAGTAATTTGTTTACTGGAACGTTTACGCCGCAGCGTATCAGGTAGAGCGCGATGTCATCAACACAACCCTCCCGTACGGCGGTCAATTCCACACTGAACACACCTCCAGTTAAGGCCGCATCGTCACAATGTGGCGCTGATACTGATATCGAAATATGTAATAATGCTATTTGTCGACAAAATACTGACAATTTTTGACATTTTATTGAACGATCATATTGATGAATGTTGATTTTAAGAATAGCTTTAAGAAGAGCAAAATATAACAGCACATTGGAGAAATATGAGAGAGTATTTGTCGTATGTAGAATTTTAAACACTACGCCTACCTGAGGTTTAAAGAACAATAAGTGATAATCAATTAAAATAATCCACGGACTTTGCATCCAGCATTTCATTTACTCGTCGTAGGAAGTGGATAGAATATTGAACAAATAATTTCTGATCAGAACTAATTTTATTGTTTGTATTTGCTATGGATAATGAATCATCGTAACCTAATGTAAGGGAACCAATAATCTAAGGACCATGACTGCAATGGGAGAGAATAACCGTTACACATAAAAATATTTGGACAAGATAGGAGTCGTATATTTACTTAAAACAACTCTTGCTGAAATTTGAATCTTGTGCGTCTCCCAGACATGAAGTGCATGATGACGCGCAAATTAAATATACATCTTTGTTACCGTCCATGTGCCATGGACAAAAAGAATACAATGGAATACCGATGACAATTATACGAATACTGCAGTGTTTCATGATAAAATATTACAGGACAAAAATATTTTATAAAAAAAATCAGGACGTGAGCTTTTATGAGAAAGGATTACTAAGCCCTCAGTTGTATGAGAATGGATTACCAATAGGCCTGTGAAGAAGATGTTCCCAGCTCAATCTTTTTTAACCTCATCTGGTTACCATGCGTTAAAGCAAAATAAAATTCATCGATAGTTAATCAGTGACATAGGAACAATCTGTGTTTATTAAATCATTACTTGATCTTCCTGTATA
>SDVV010028556.1:0-11939 GCA_016164225.1 Gammarus roeselii | reverse complement strand
TAATATCTATAAGAATAGTATGGATTATTAGTCAGGTAGTTTGCGAGTTAATGTATATATTTCTTAGAATGCAACATCTGCACAGAGAATCTCTATCCCATATTGCATTATCCAGGTTTTTAACCAGATGTATCGGTGTTCCATTGACGCGGTATTCCAATAGCGAGAATACCTGAACGATATGGATTTATTGTAAGTTATTAAATTGTGTTGTGTACACTTAGTGATGATCGCTTGATTTATGTTGAATTTGTACTGTTTTCAGAATTTTTAATAGTTATCTCGTACAGTTCTAGAAATTTGGGATATTTTAGGTTTGCATCTTCCACACTATTTCAGGCATAATTGGTAGGTTGTTGCATCATTGTGGTATTTTTATACGTATACATGACATTCTGTTACGATTAAGCCATGGTTACTTCAACCCTTAGCGCTCCGTTATGCTTACTCCAGCAGTAACTCCTATCGTTTTCTTTGTTATCAGACGTAGATAAATCTGTAAAATAAATAGATGACTGTTTTGATCCTTCAATACTCGTTTTAAGATGAAATTTTTTGGCGGGGTGGGGTTGAGGACGCCCCATGGCAAAATTTTGGATGCGCTCTAGAAAATTAGGTAAGTTTGCTCCTATCTGTTCTTTGTCTTATCAGTAATTTCCGCGGCATGAACGCTATGAACATTTACAGGTTATAACATGTTCATGTTGACGTGTTTTCATAATTTCACGCAAAATTGTACTCGTATGGTAGTATTTCTGTCGGAGATAGATGGTCCGCAAGCCTCAATATCTTCGTTTTTTTTTTTACGGTCCTTATTCACATGAGCATTTACGGTTTGGCTACCCTTATCTGCTGGTCTGTGGCCTCGGACATACGAGCAACATGCTGTAACACGTTGGTTGCAAGCAAATGATCTCACTCTGGTAATCGTTGGCCGTTTCGCTTTTCAGTAGTCCCAGTATTCATTTATTTGATTTCATCGTACAAGGGGGGATTTTGGGGTACTTGGAAAAGTCCATGTATTCAGACTGAGACGATTACCGCATTTTTCGACTCAATATCGGGGTATACCTTTAAACTGGACTAATATCTATGACATTTTCAAAGTAGGCAAGAGGCGTTGTAGTGCATTTCAATGCTAGTTATTCGAGTTAAATTTAGGATATTGCAAACAAAGATTTATTATATATATTATTTTATTGGTAATAGATTTTGACACATTTATATTTATATATATACACGGGATATCATTTATACGAAAACGTGACTTTTCACTCCGAAAATCGACAAGAGCATCTTGACGAAACATAAGTAATGACTTCGACCCTTTTCTTGTGTTATCTTGATCCTTGGTACCAGTGCCACTCTGTGGGTTCTTTTTCAATGTTGTGCATTTATTCCTCACCTGAAGTTGTCGACTCATATCGGTGTAGGATTTATCATCTGGGTGTGATTTTTTCTCTGATCTATTGGGTCCTAGACTAACGCCCTTAGAACACATTTTAGATAAACGGGGGCCTTTGGGAGAAGTGTATGCAATGCATGTAATCCTATCCTTGTAACCAAAACTTTGTTTATAGTCTTAAGCGAGCTTTTTATAGACGCTAATTGTTCAATTACTGTTAGCTACATGTTTATGACATCGAATCGTTTGAGGTTTCATCTTGCTATTGCCCACATTACCATTCATTATATTCCCGCAGATATCCGAAATATACACAATTCTCCTAGCACTCAAACGTTTGAGACAGGATTCTCTCTCCTCATGTTTAATTACCAATAATTTTGAAACAAAGTCAGTTATACATCTGATTTTATTATGCAATTTAAAAATTCCTAATACCTGACATCGTTTCATTACCCCATTTGATAACTCGGTTTCCTTCAACTTAAGCAGGTTTTTCTTCACGTGACATATCCTCGATATCACTATCACCTATTTCAATATCACTGTCACTGATATCCATTCCACTGAAAGTATCCCACGTTTTCCCCTTATTTTCATCATTTTTAATTTTGGCCGAGGTTTGGGTATACTCCCCCCATTTCACCCGATCTTTATACGTACCACGTTTTTTTTGTCACTGGCATCGCTCTTTCTTTTCTGCTCGTACTCTGTTGAGCGTCGTCTATATCATTATTTTTGATACCCAAGTCCGGATTATTATGTTCTATCAACACACTCGTAGCATCCTTAGAGCTTGTATTTGTTCGCCTATTTGCATGAGTATCATATCCAAGAAACTGCTGTCCTATCAGATGTTACCAAAACCCGAACGTGGAGCTTGATTTGCTTAATTTTATCTCCGCATTGCAAATAACACATACCCCTGCATTTTCCATTCGGGTAAACTACTTCCATATCGAACTGGGCGACATCCTTCTTCCCCGAAAGCGGACCACTATCTGAATGAGTACAGATATGAGTTCAATTTTATGCATACAGGATCATTAGCGTCACTGCGTTGGCTCATGTATGGGGCACCATGTAGGCATTTACACACATTTTGTGCAAAATGGTTTACCATTCACTGCTAGATGAATTATACCTAGGCAACCTAACCTAACCAACTCAACCAAGAATTATGTTTCATCGATCAAGATTTTTCATGCATTTTATCACGGTTTGATACTGTCATATGCCGGCATTAGCTGGTATAATGTAAGTATATTCACGGTTTGATACCGGCATATGCTGGCATAATGTATGCGTATTCACGGTTGATGTCTGTATAATGTAGGCATTCACACACATTTTATGCAAAAGGGTTACCATACACTGCCAGATGCATTGATACCTACGCAACCCAACCTAACCTAACCCACAGAACAACATCCCTCGCTTTTGTTACAAGGTATTTAATGTGCATCATCTTCACGGTATGTTATGTTAAAAGAACTAATAATCCTAACCTAACTAACCAACTTAACCATTGATTATCTGTCATTGTTCGAGATTCTACGTGCTTACATAAGATTTTTCAGTGTTATTAGGATTAATGCATAGCAAATATCTCCACATGTCTCCACATTTTGATCAATCCTTTGCAGTTTGATACACATATCTAATTCTAATCTAGTAAATCATCAAAAATCTAACCTAACCTAACCTATCTTATGTACGGTATTCAGTCAATCTTTTATACGATGCATAACACATATCTCCACTTGTCTCTACATTTTGATTTATCCTTTCCAGTTTTGATACGCACTTCCAATTTTGTTCTAGCAATTTTCATATTTTTTCATATATAATTCATCATTGTGTGATTGTTATAGCTTTTTTTCATGATTCTTCATTTTTTTTATATGATACAATTCTAAATCAGTTTCACGTGATATTCACACCCATCAAAAACCTAACTTAACCTAACCTTATATACGGTCTTCAGTCATTGTTATATACATATGGACCCCCTCCTCGCGATTATTTATAAAACTTGCACCAAATTTTGTCTACTTCATGGTCAATCTCGTCTCATATGTTACCAGAGAGGATAGATTACCTAACCTATCCTAACCTAGCCTTATGTACGGTTTTTAGTCATTGTTATATACATATGAAGCCCTCCCTCCACACGATTATTCATAAAACTTGCACCTAATTATTTCTACTTCGTGGTCAATCTCGAGTCATATATGTTATCAGAGAAGACAGATTTTCAATCTTAGATGGATTGAATGTTACACGCAATTCATAGTTGTTTCCATCATCATACAAACGAACACTTCATCTCATACTTGGTCTACCACATTTACTTCATTATCTCCTGGCACTTCATCCTTTGACAACTTGCACAGTTGATTTGCCTTTTTCTTTCCTATAATTTCCATACTCTTCACGATGACTTCGTTTCAAATGGCTCCATACATTACTCGTGGATTTATGTTTATTCAAATTTCTTTCTGGCAAAGTTTACAGACTCCCCTCATCACCTCATTACTTTCGAACAACACAATGTATGCAATTTCATCGCTTAACCTTTGAATTTTTATGATAATATAAACAATTTGATTCCGGATTTTCATTGCTTTATTGGTATTTATTATTAATAATTACAGATCTTGCTGGATGCATAAACATTGATGCATCCAGCAAGATCTGTAACTAATATTAATAAATATAAAAATGCGATGAAAATTCTAAATCGAATTGTTTATATTATCCCAAAAATTCAAAGGTTAAGCGATGAAATTGCATACATTGTGTTGTTCGAAAGTAATGGGGTGATGAGGAGAGTCTGTAAATTCTGCCAGAAAGAAATATAATCGAATAAACATAAATCCACGAGTAATGTATGGAGCCATTTAAAACGAAGTCATCGTGAAGAGTAGGAAAATTATAGGAAAGAAAAAGGCAAATCAACTGTGCAAGTCGTCAAAGGATGAAGTGCCAGGAGATAATGAAGTAAATGTGGCAGACCAAGTATGAGATGAAGTGTTCGTTTGTATGATGATGGAAACAACTATGAATTGCGTGTAACATTCAATCCATCTAAGATTAAAAGTCTGTCCTCTCTGATAACATATACGACTCGAGATTGACCACGAAGTAGAAATAATTAGGTGCAAGTTATATGAATAATCGTGTGGTGGGAGGGCTTCATATGTATATAACAATGACTAAAAATCGTACATAAGGCTAGGTTAGGTTCATTAAGGTTGGGTAATCTATCCTCTCTGGTAACATATGAGACGAGATTGACCACGAAGTGGAAAAAATTTGGTGCAAGTTCTTAAATAATCGTGTGGAGGGGGTTCAAATGTATATAACAATGACCGAAGACCGTACATAAGGTTAGGTTAGGATTTTGATGGGTGTGAATATCATGTGAAACTGGTTTAAAATTGTGTAAAAAAAATCCAGAATCATATAAAAAAAACTAAAACAATCAAACATTGATGAATTATATATGAAAAAATATGAAAATTGTTGGAACAAAATTTGAAGTGCGTATCAAAACTGGAAAGGATAGATCAAATGTAGAGACAAGTGGAGATATGTGTTATGCATCGAATAAACATTGACTGAATACCGTACGTAGGATGGGTTAGGTTTTTGATGATTTACTAGATCAGAATTAGATCTGTGCATCAAACTGCAAAGGATTGATTAAAATGTAGACATGTGGAGATATTTGTTATGCATTAATCCTAAAAACACTAAAAAATCTTATGTAAGCATGAAGAATCTCGAACGATGACAAGTTAGTTAGTTTGGGTTAGGATAGGATGATTAGTTCTTCTAACATAACATACCGTGAAGATGATGCACATTAAATATCTTGTAACAAAAGCGAGGGATGTTGTTCTGTGGGTTAGGTTAGGTTGGGTAGCGTAGGTATTAATGCATCTGGCAGTGTATGGTAACCCTTTTGCATAAAATGTGTGTGAATGCCTACATTATACCGACATCAACCGTGAATACGCATACATTATGCCAGCATATGCCGGTATCAAACCGTGAATATACCTACATTATACCAGCTTATGCCGGCATATGACTGTATCAAATCGTGATAAAATGCATGAAAAATCTTGATCGATGAAACATAATTCTTGGTTGAGTTGGTTAGGTTAGGTTAGGTTGCCTAGGTATAATTCATCTGGCACTGAATGGTAAACCATTTTGCACAAAATGTGTGTAAATGCCTACATGGTGCCCCAAACATGAGCCAACGCAGTGACGCTAATGATCCTGTATGCATAAAATCGAACTCATATCTGTACTTATTCAGATAGTGGTCCGCTTTCGGGGAAGAAGGATGTCGCCCAGTTCGATATGGAAGTATTTTACCAGAAAGGAAAATGCAGGGGTATGTGTTATTTGCAATGCAGAGATAAAATTCAGCAAATCAAGCTCCACGTTCGGGTTGTGGCAACATCTGAAAGGACAGCATTAGCTTGAATATGATACTCTTTAAAATGAGCGAAAAAAATACAAGCTCCAAGAATGCTACGGGTGTGTTGATAAAACATAATAATCCGAACTTGGGTAACAAAAAAAATGATATAGACGATGCTCAACAGGGTGCGAGTAGAAAAGAAAGAGCGATGCCAGTAACAACAAAACGTGGAACGTATAAAGATCGGGTGAAATGAGGGGAGTATACCCAAACCTTAGCCGAAATGGAAAATAATGAAAATAAGGGGAAAAATTGAGATACTTTCTGTGGAATGGATATCAGTGACAGTGATATTGAAATGTGTGATAGTGATATCGATTATGTCATGTGAAGAAAAACCTACTAAAGTTGAAGGAAACCGAATTATCAAATGGGGTAATGGAAGTTTGTCAAGTATAAGAAGTGTGAAATTGCATGATGAAATCAAATGTATATCTGATTTTGTTTAAAAAAATTATTGGTGATGAAACATGAGGAGAGAGAATCATGTTTCAAACGTTTGAGTGCTAGGAGAATTATCTATTTCGGATATCTGCGGGGACAAAATGAATGGTAATGTGGGCAATAGCAAGAAGAAACCTGAAACGATTCGATGTCATAAACATGTAACAGTAATTAAAAAATTAGCGTCCATGAAAAGCTCGCTGAAGACTATAAACAAAATTTTGGTTACAAGGATAGGATTGCAAGTATTGCATACACTTTTCCCAAACGTCGCCGTTTATCTAAAATTTGTACTAAGGGCGTTAGTCTAGAACCCAATAGATCAGAGAAAAAAACACACTCAGATGATAAATCCTACACCGATATGACGAGTCGACAGCTTCAGGTGAGGAATAAATGCACATCATTGAAAAAGAACCCACAGAGTGGCACTGGTACCAAGGATCAAGATAACACCAGAGAGGGAGGTCGAAGTCGTTACTTATGTTTCGCCAAGTTGCTCGTGTCGATTTTCGGAGTGAAAAGTTATGTTTTCGTATAAATTATATCCCGTGTACATATATAAATATAAATGTGTCAAAATCTATTATCAATAAAATAATATGTCTAATAAATCTTTGTTTGCAATATCCTAAATTTACCTCGAATGATTAGCATTGAAATGCACTACAACGCCTCATGCCTTACGTTGAAAATGTGGTAGATATTAGTCCAGATTGAGAGTATACCCCGGTTTTGAGTCGGAAAATTCGGTAATCGTCTCTGTCTGAATACATGGACTTCTCCAAGTTCCCCAAAATCTCCACTTGTACGATGAAATCAAATAAATGACTGCTGGGACTACTGAAAAGCGAAACGGCCAACGATTACCCGAGTGAGATCATTTGCTTGCAACCAACGTGTTACAGCATGTTGCTCGCATGTTCGAGGTGACAGACCAGCAGCTTGGGCAGCCAAACCGTAAATGCTCATGGGAAATAAGACCGTAAAACAAATACGAAGATATTTAGGTTTGCGGACCATCCATCTCCGACAGAAATACTACCATACGAGTACACTTTCGCGTGAAATTATGAAAGCACGTCAAGATGAACATGTTTTAACTCGTAAATGTTCATAGCGTTTATGCCGCGGAAATTACTGATAAGACAAAGAACAGATAGGAGCAAACTTACCTAATTTTCCAGAAGCGCATCCAAAATTTTGCCTAGGGGCTTACTCAACCGCATCCCACCAGAATTTTTCATCTTGAAACGAATATTGAAGGATTAAAACAGTCACCTATTTATTTTACAGAAAACGATAGCAGGAGTTAACGCTGGAGTAAGTATAACGGAGCGCTAAGGGTTAAGGTAACCATGGCTTGATCGTAACAGAATGTCATATATACATATAAAAATACCACAATGACGCAACACCCTACCAGTTATGCCTGAAATAGTGTGGAAGATGCAAACCTAAAATATCCTAAATTTCTATAACTGTACGAGATAACTATTAAAAATTCCGAAAACAATACAAATTCAGCATAAATCAAGCGATCATTACTAAGTTCATATCACAATTTAATAACTTACAATAAATCCATATCGTTCGGGTATTCTTGCTATTGGAATACCGCGTCAATGGAACACCGACATATCTGGTTAAAAACCTGGATAATGCAATATGGGGTAGATAGATTCGCTGTGCAGATGTTGCATCCAAAGAAATATATACAATAACCCGCAAACTACCTGATTAATAATCTATTTTATTCCTATAGATATTATATAAATATGAAATAAATAGATGTAAAACACAAAACAGTCTATATTCAATATCAAGCTGGCATCAAGCATCCTACCGCCAAAAAACTCCACCAAATAACCTTTGAATGAGTCAAATATACCACAACTAGATAAGAATACAAATAATATGTGTACAGAAAAATTTATAGAATTTTAATCCAGACATAAATAGATAAAACGAAACATGATACGGAAATAAGTTATAAGACAAAGAATAGGTAAGAGCAATCTCACCTAATTTTCCATGAGCGCATCCAACTTTTTGCCCAGGGATGTCCTCAACCGCACCCCACCAAAAAACTTGCTATAATACTATTCATACCAGAATCGAATAAAAATATATAACGATCAATAGTTAGTGACCAAATATACCCCACGACAACCATCAATGAAAAATATATACATTCAACAGGAAAAAGCGAGGGGATTTAGTCAAATAATATCAATCGTGCAATAAAATATAATGTATAAACAACGACTTCTATTCAAATGTACCCTACACCAACAGCTCTCCTAATATGTAGCATCATTTCTTGCATAACTACATCGAATATCCTAAAAAAATCAGGTTTGAGCAGTAAAAGTTTCTATTAAAATGAGTCATTCAATAACAAAATTAGTAATACATATCATACAGTCCTACCGTGCGAAATATTCCAAAACACTCATATATAGCGTTGACAAGACCTAATAACTTACATCTATATAATCCCTCCGTAAGCAATCGTAACTGAAAGCAACCAGATACCATAAGGAAACCGTAAGTTACCGTATGGAAACCCGGGCGGAAAACTGTATTTCTCCAAGAAGACCATATATCTTGAGATAAAATCTTTGTGTGACATATGACAGATACAGATCATCAAGCTAATTACCACTTGCGGCTGAACTATAACAAACGCTTCTATTTTCGTTCTGACCCACTCAAAAGTAATTGACCATAATAGAACTAAATAAGCCTACAAGTATAAGGTCCAAGCGACTAAGTCGGTCAAACTAAGAAATAACATACATCCTAACAATTACATTGGCCGAGTAAACAAAAATTGCCCCATGGCTTCCTATATTCAGGAGCGCAACCAACTTTTGTCGAGGGGGGGATACTCGTAGGCCCCCCAAAAAATTGCTCCTCGCATCACTTACACGCCTGACACTCCTCCCCTTCCCGAGCGGTCTGTCTGTACCTATAGTAATTAACTTAACCACAGGAGTAATTGTCTTAACATACAACTATAATGTCTGAGATATGAAGTAGGTTACACTAAGAAATAATATACTTCCTAACCATTACATTGACCGAATCAAAAAATTAGCGTCTTGGGAAAAAGGGCGTGCAAAAGTCCGTAGACACCCTAAAAATATGCTCCTTGCAGCCCTATATCCAGGAGCGTAACCAACTTTTGCCGAGGGGGGGTACTCGTGGGACCCCCTAAAAATTGCTATTCGCGGTCATTATAGCTACTGTTTTGGCTGGACCTTTTAGCACTAAAGGACTTTGTTTTGGTACGTACATTAGTTGACTGTGAGGTACGCATTGCCCTCGACTGCCTCTAGTCTGTATCTGTATTACAAGTAAAACCCGACGTGGTATTTGAGAAGGGGAGGGGATAGGTATGCGGTCGCCTCCTTCTTCCTTTAGGTTTGATAATATGGATGACAGGACATTAAAGTTCAGACGAGTCAACATTTATGCGTCGATTTGATGGAAAATGTGAAAATCTGCTCCCCCTTTAATGGAACTTTAAGCTACGCGCCTGATGCTACTATTGTAAAATTTGTGTTTTTCATTTGTGTATCAGGGAATAGAACCAGTGAACCATCTTCGTCCAATTTGTTAGTATAAATTTGCATGCTATTTTGACGCGATTTTTTTTGCAGTGTTGCCAGATCGCAGGTTTATCGCAACAGTCATCAGACGGTGGCAACATCAACAACTACTCAGAACCAACCATTCCTGCCTACGAGGACAAGATTGGGGAGCCACTGCATGTTAAGAGGGCTAGGTGAGCCACCTGTGAAGACGTATTGATCCGTTTGAGGTCACTATTTATTCAGATGGTACAATCTTGGTATGTGTGAGTGCATGCTAGGAGTGTGAGGTGCGTCTTTTCCCGCGGCTACTCCTCTTCTTGAGGGATACGGCATTGCGTGAGTAGCTGTCTGTATTCGCTTCATTTCCCTCACGTGTAGCTGGTGCGCGCCCTTCCTCATGAATATTTGGTGTAGTTATTATAAATTCGAGCAATTGTTAACTCCTCACGCCGCTGGTGCGGGCTGTGGGACACCAGCGCAAACGCACCTGTAGGGTCAATTCATAATATCCAAACACACGAAGTACTCAACAGCCACGGCATTTAACTGCCATGCGACCAATTATTGTCGTACATTCAACATCTAGCATTACGATTTCAAGTTTTTCCACCTCACGTAGCCTTGACGGTGAACGTCTCGGCTGTTTAAAAGTACACTCGTTTTTGCGTCGTCGAAATAATGTTTACAATTTATATCAGTGGAATGGGGTCCATTTAATAGCATAGCAGTCATTTAAAGCGTCAAAATAGTCGAATATATTTTCTGGAGCGTATTAGTAATTACCATCCGCAAAACTGCGCACGAATGACGAGCGTTTTGAAGAAGTTTGTATAACCATTCTGCTTGTGTGAACGCGTTCTAGTACTACTACTACTATTACACAGAGTCTCTCCGAGCTGGTCGACTTCCATAGAACAGGTATACAATAGTTTAGCTTCCTAACAATATAGAAAATTTTCACGTTCACGTGATCGTTAAATCCATTGGATCAATGGTCACATTCAGCTGTTGACCTTGAACGCGGCTGCGTGGAAATTTCGTCTTGGTCCGACGGGTCAAGAAAATGATGTTTCTTATAGTATTTTTCAATCATTCATTCCTACGGAGCTCTTTCTGAAAAGGTAATAACAGATTGTTTTACACTAACCTAGCAAAACGAAGTGGTGAAATTGTCAAACTCTAGATCACCTTTAAGTGCGTCGGCCATTTGCGGGTGTTCGGGTGCTGTGGATATTCCGTACCTACTGAGAGTTCAACTTCCTGCATGATTACCACCAACCTGGCAATTACCGTGAAATGCACACCTAACTCAAGTCTCTCGCATCTGGACTAATTATGGCCCCACTGCAGAACAAGAGACATGTTGCATCGCAGACAGAAAGATGGCAACCCGTCGTGAACAAAGCCTCGCTGGTGGGCATGTAATCGAGGACTTGGTTTTATCGCTGACAGGAAGAGGGCAACGCGTCGTGAACGCAGGAAGGTTGGGCACGAGAAGGTGTACTGTTGATACAGAGTGATCGGTTAGCTAGTACCGTTACGGAGTGGGAGAAAGTATCCCGGTAATTTTAAAGATTTATAATTTATTTAGTATAAAGCCAGGTTGACTTATCAGATATATTAGAATACACAGATGAGACGAACTCATTCAACGTCAGTGTGAGCTGTACTGAAGACATTTGCTACTTTTATATAGTTACGAAATGTTAGATTATTGCTAATTTTTTCCTTACATACTGGGACGGCACACTTTGGTTATGTCTCTAACACGGGGCTTCTCCAGCGAATAAAGGTTGCGTTCTCGAACGATTTATTGCGCAGCGAAGGAATAAATTTGGTAGCGGTACGTTGAACCTTCTCGAATTTAATAACGTTTATGCTATAAAGACCAGAATTAGACTGAATGCTCGAGATGCGTTCTAACAAATGCATTGCTCAACTTAAGAATGCTGTGTTGGCTCTTATACGAGTTAGTGCAGTATATATA
>SDVV010028555.1:0-11939 GCA_016164225.1 Gammarus roeselii | reverse complement strand
TCTGGGCGATAGACCGCAGTATCAACCTATTTGTCAAGAGACAGAGGGGTTCCATTCCTCTTGTTCTGAGCTCCCTTCTGGGCGATAGACCGCAGTATCAACCTATTTGTCAAGAGACAGAGGGGTTCCATTCCTCTTGTTCTGAGCTCCCTTCTGGGCGATAGACCGCAGTATCAACCTATTTGTCAAGAGACAGAGGGGTTCCATTCCTCTTGTTCTGAGCTCCCTTCTGGGCGATAGACCGCAGTATCAACCTATTTGTCAAGAGACAGAGGGGTTCCATTCCTCTTGTTCTGAGCTCCCTTCTGGGCGATAGACCGCAGTATCAACCTATTTGTCAAGAGACAGAGGGGTTCCATTCCTCTTGTTCTGAGCTCCCTTCTGGGCGATAGACCGCAGTATCAACCTATTTGTTGAGTAATTCATTAATCTCAATTGAGATTTATTTTCCCACATTTCATCTGAAAACAACTGGTAAATAAATTAGAACGCCAAACCAGGATTACAGACAACAGCACGTTCAGGTAGCTTCCATCGTATAGAGTGAGTGATGTAAGTGATCCACCCCTGGCTTGGGGTGGATCGAGGATTATTCATCTTATAGGTCATCAACACTTCATTTTAGTATTTATTTTTTCTTGGGCTGTATTAGTTTTCACTGCCCTTTTCTCACGGTGATAAATTTTGCATTTTTTAATAAAATATATATCGAGGTTGGTTGAGACGAGGTGACCCGGGGAAGGGGGGTACTCGTGAGACCCGGGGGGACTCGGGAGTTTCGGGAACCCGGGGGACTTGAACGACCAGGAGGATTTGGGGGGGGGGAACCAATTGGACCCTTCTGGGGCTCTCTGAAACACCCTTGAGACCCTTTGGGACCCTCTTGAGAAACTGTGGGACCCTCTTGAGGCCCCCCTGAGTCCTGGAACCTTTGCTCCCCCTCCCAACGCTGTAAAACCCATACACAGATAAATTTATAAATGTGGAGTGCTTGAGTAGAGAATTTTTTTTATTACAGTCCATAGCATTGCTGACGCAGAGGGGGAGAGCCGCGTCGAGGCTGGTCGAGGTGCGTCGAAATCATTCGAAACATGTTGAGGCAATTTGAGTTGGGTACGACGAGCCGAGACTGGCCGAAATGATCCGAGACGAACCGTGATTACCTGAGACGAGAGGGAGCTCGGGGGACTTGGGTTACCCTCCGGATTCGTCGGGCGCTAATGCGTCCCGAGTTACCTCTGCCACCTCACTCTCACCCTAAAATGCTTGAGTGAAAAATTTTGTTATTACAGTTCACATGATTACTAGCGCAGAGAGGGAGAGCAATGTCGAGGCTGGTCGAGGTGAGTCGAGATCAGTCGAAACATGTCGAGATCAGTCGAAACATGTCGAGTTGGGCGCGACGAGTCGAGACTGACCGAAATGAGTCGAGACAAGACCAGATGAGCTGAGACGAGGGTACTCGAGGGACCTGGGGAGCTCGTGGGACCCTGGGGACTTGGGTTATCCTTAGGGACCTATTGAGCTCCTTTTGGACCCGAGGGATCTTTGCCCCTCCCCACTCTATACCCCTAAGCAATAAGTATGATGTCAATCATCTGAGCAGTTTTTCAGCCCATGATGAACCTGTCCTTTCTTTCCTCTTAACGATCTACAATTTAATAAATTAATGCTAGTGTACTTGTGCAAGAGTTCCTGTTTGTAATTTTATGAATGAGTGTTTTTTCAGTCCGTGCTCGCTAGCGCGTGCGCTGCCCAAATGTAATTTCTGTTGTTGATCTTTACCGCGTAACCATAAACCTTGTGGTGCGGTGCGGTTGAAATTGATCTGATCCGTGAAGCAGTAGACCTTGTACCGATTTCGACGATACTATCTGTGCGCACTGGCGTGTGTACATACTGCTCATGAGGTTCTGAGGGGCTGGAGGCGAGAATCCGTTTAGTTTCATCTGAGTCTTTATCTTACCTGAATAAATAAATTGTACGGATACAACTAGACCGCGTAGCTGTAAATATTGTATTGCGTTGCTGTTGGAGCTGACTTTGCCCGTGTAGCCGTAAACCTTCTACCAATCTCGACGATGCTACCTGTACGCACTGGCGTGCATACATATTACTCATGAAGTTCCAAATGATTGAAAGCGGAGATTCATTTCGTCTAAACATTTTTCTTGTGCGCACTAGCGTGCGTCTGACACGACTGAAATCTTCAAAATGTTCTAACTTGGACGACGTTTTTGTTTCTCGCATGCCGAGGCGTGCGAGCCTACTGGAATCCATTATCGTCGAGCCCTACGGAAGAGCCTATTATGACTCACGTTGAGGCTCCGGTGGAAATGAGGCCTAAATCAAATCAAATGCTCCCTGGCAAACTGCTCGGTTTAGACGCATGAGCTCAAAGTAAAGGCGTTGGCAAGAGTCTGAAAGTCTGAAGCCGTTATTTGAGCTAACTCCCTGGTCTCTGTCCGAGACGTTCGGGGCATTCTATTGCTAACTTTTCACAGAATCAGGGTTGGAGCCATTTAAAAAAAAATTAAACCCAGCTGTTACATACTTCACTGTAGTTATGATGGATTTAATATATACTCGATCGGACTGAAGAAGATCTATAATTGTTTAGCTTACTATATAAGCACTATTTCAAAATCCGAATGGATAATGTATTTGGAAACATGAATATAATAAGTTTAGGCCCTTGTCAGCAGATTACCGCTACAAGAATTGTTGAAATGTTTTATTTCCCGTTTTTATGGATGTAATTGCTATGAAATAAATGAATGGTGCTTCGATGCCACTATTGAGACGATTTTTTTATTTCCCCGTAAGCCAGCGCGACCTTCAGTCATGTTGTATCATGTGAAGTGTAATCAAAGTGTGCCATGTGTACCATGTCTCGTGAGCAGCTTCAACGTACTTCTTATGTCACTGAAGTCATCCTGAACGGTTCATTTGGAGCCTTCAGAAGCGAGTCATTCAGAGCAGGAATTTGTTACCAAAGATTATCATCGCTCTTTATTGAACCATTGCGGTCGAGCAATGGTTATAAGTAAAATAGATAAGACAACATCGCACCTAAATTGACCTTTGCATGTGAGCTGCTTCTTATATCAATTTTCACTTAACAACTTAACTTTTCACTATCTCGTGTTCAACGCGGTAAGGCCTGATCAAAAAGTTTTAGCCTCTATATTAAACATTTATTGTATGTGCTATATCATTGTCAAAGAATATCATTCCTTCTGTACATGAATATTAATTTGCGCTTATTTCCCAGCCCTGACTCACTCTCTTGACTCGAGCAGCTCCTGCACTGTTGAGTCGAACAGCTCGTGCTCTGTTGAGTCGAGCAGCTCGTGCTCTGTTGAATCGAGCAGCTTCTGCACTGTTGAGTCGAGCAGCTCCTGCGCTGTTGAGTCGAGCAGCTCGTGCTCTGTTGAGTCGAGCAGCTCGTGCTCTGTTGAATCGAGCAGCTCCTGCACTGTTGAGTCGAACAGCTCCTGCGCTGTTGAGTCGAACAGTTTCTGCTCTGATGAGTAGAGTAGCTCATGCTTTGTTGAACAGAGCAGCTCCTGCTTTGTTGAGTTGAGCAGCTTCTGCTGTTGAGTCGAACAGCTTTTGCTCTGTTGAGTCGAGCAGCTTGTGCTTTGTTGAGTTGAGCAGCTCCTGCTCAGTTGAGTCGTGCAGCTCCTGCTCAGTTGAGTCGTGCAGCTCCTGCTCAGTTGAGACGAGCAGCTCCTGCGCTGTTGAGTCGAGCAGCTCTTGCTCTGTTGAGTCGAGCAGCTCTGCTCTGTTGAGTCGAGCAGCTCTTGCGCTGTTGAGTCGAGCAGCTCTCGCTCTGTTGAGTCGAGCAGCTCTCGCTCTGTTGAGTCGAGCAGCTCTCGCTCTGTTGAGTCGAGCAGCTCTCGCTCTGTTGAGTCAAGCAGCTCCTGCTCCTGAGTCGAGCAGTTCTTGCTCTGTTGAGTCGAGCAGTTCTTGCTCTGTTGAGTCGAGCAGCTCTCGCTCTGTTGAGTCAAGCAGCTCCTGCTCGGTTGAGTCAAGCAGCTCCTGCTCAGTTGAGTCGAGCAGCTCCTGCTCAGTTGAGTCGTGCAGCTCCTGCTCAGTTGAGTCGAGCCGCTTCTGCTCAGTTTGGTCGAGCAGCTCCTGCTCAGTTGAGTCGAGCAGCTCCTGCTCAGTTTAGTCGAGCAGCTCCTGCTCAGTTGAGTCGAGCAGCTCCTGCTCAGTTTAGTCGAGCAGCTCCTGCTCAGTTGAGTCGTGCAGCTCCTGCTCAGTTGCGTCGAGCAGCTCCTGCTCAGTTTAGTCGAGCAGCTCCTGCTCAGTTGAGTCGAGCAGCTCCTGCTCAGTTGAGTCGAGCAGCTCCTGCTCAGTTGAGTCGAGCAGCTCCTGCTCAGTTGAGTCGAGCAGCTCCTGCTCAGTTGAGTCGAGCAGCTCCTGCTCAGTTTAGTCGAGCAGCTCCTGCTCAGTTTAGTCGAGCAGCTCCTGCTTTTTTGAGTTGAGTACCTCCTACTCTGTTGGGTCGTGCAGCTCCTGCTCTGTTGAGTCGAGCAGCTCTTGCTCTGTTGAGTCAAGCAGCTCTTGCTCTGTTGAGTCAAGCAGCTCCTGCTCAGTTGAGTCGAACAGCTCCTGCGCTGTTGAGTCGTGCAGCTCCTGCTCTGTTGAGTCGAGCAGCTCTTGCTCTGTCGAGTCAAGCAGCTCTTGCTCTTTTGAGTCGAGCAGCTCCTGCTCTATTGAGTCGAGCAGCTCCTGCTCAGTTTAGTCGAGCAGCTCCTTCTCAGTTTAGTCGAGCAGCTCCCGCTCAGTTGAGTCGAGCAGCTCCTGCTCAGTTTAGTCGAACAGCTCCTGCTCAGTTGAGTCGAGCAGCTCCTGCTCAGTTGAGTCGAGCAGCTCCTGCTCAGTTGAGTCGAGCAGCTCCTGCTCAGTTTAGTCGAGCAGCTCCTGCTCAGTTTAGTCGAGCAGCTCCTGCTCAGTTGAGTCGTGCAGCTCCTGCTCAGTTGAGTCGAGCAGCTCCTGCTCTGTTAAGTCGAGCAGCTCCTGCTCTGTTGACCCGAGCAGCTCCTGCTCTGTTGAGCCGAGCTGCTCCTGCTCTGTTTACTCTAGCCTACCTTTCGTTCCTGCTGCCAAGCGTTCAGAGCAGGTCTGAAAGCTGTGTTAATTTATCATTCATTGTTCCTTTCTCAAGGTTAGTTATGCATTAGGCTATTCTGACGATGCACGGGCTCATGTTTCTGTCCTTTCTCAAGGTGTTATGCATTAGGCTATTCTGACGATGCACGGGCTCATGTTTCTGTCCTTTCTCAAGGTGTTATGCATTAGGCTATTCTGACGATGCACGGGCTCATGTTTCTGTCCTTTCTCAAGGTGAGTTATGCATTAGGCCATTCTGACGATGCACGGGCTCATGTCTCTGTCCTTTCTCAAGTTGAGTTATGCATTAGGCCATTCTGACGATGCGCGGGCTCATGTCTCTGTCCTTTCTCAAGGTGAGTTATGCATTAGGCTATTCTGACGATGCACGGGCTCATGTCTCTGTCCTTTCTCAAGGTAAGTTATGTATTAGGCTATTCTGACGATGCAGGAGCTCATGTCTCTGTCCTTTCTCAAGGTGAGTTATGCATTAGGCTATTCTGACGATGCACGGGCTCATGTCTCTGTCCTTTCTCAAGGTAAGCTATGCATTAGGCTATTCTGACGATGCACAGGCTCGTGTCTTTGTCTTTCAAGTATCAGCTCACTCCAATTATTCGTTATTCATTTTCTATCGTGCAATTTTGTTGAACAGCGTTTGTTTGTTGAGTCTTCCACATCGTTCGGATTGTGTCATTTTTCACAAGATGAAATTTTATTCATCCGTTCCTTCTCTGATTTAGCAGTTCGAAGATTAATGGACATTTTAGACTCAGATGCGTTTATTTGTTTCGTTCATGAAACGTGTTAGGAAATCCCGGGAAACTTATTTATAGAACGTTGGCAGGGCTCTTTTGAATTGTTATTGTTGTTTTCTATCCTGCTCGCGGTCTGCTGGCATGGGCATCACCGGTTGCTAAGGCCCGTCAGCTGTTGCTAAGGACGCTTTTATTAGTCAAGCTCTGTCTCTGCGAAGACTGATTTCTTTACAGATTCTTATTGTAAAGTTTTTCTTGAGAGGCTATAGCATGTGATAATATAATAGATTTATCCATAAATTCCATGCTCCGTTCATCGCGTGATTCATCACAGAAACTGAATGTGGAGCCCATAAATACATTAATGGTTTACCATCACTTTGAGCGAGCATCGACTCCCCGGATTGCCGGCGCCTAAATAATAAAAATGTGTGGTACTCCTATATATTTCCATGACAGTTCGTAGGTGTAGCTTGCTTCCTTCCCTCTACGATGTCCATCAAGCTTGATGACCTTCTTAACGAGAAGAAGGGTCCGGCCCCCGTGTTGGACCTCTTCAAGACCTCGCTCTGCTCCAGGGAAGGCTTTGAGGCGGCTCTGCAGAAAGTACCCGAGTACAAGATCCGTCCTGAAAAGGTGAACTATTACACCAAGAAAATCTGTAAATTTACCACGAACATTTTTTACAATTGCGAATTCATTTATAGTGACACGTAAAATAACCAATATTTGAAGGAACCACAAATACTAATAAGTAAGCCTATTGGTGAATTTTTTTTTTTAAATAGAACACTTCTGGCTAATTAACTTTTGAAGGTTATTTCCTTAGCCTTGTTATTTTTGTGTAAATCATTTCATGGCAGCTAACAAGTAACTTCATACCAATAGGCTTACTTGATTTGTCAAATATTACTATTCTTTGAAATAATATTCTTTGTCTTAATGTTTCGATTTAACTCTTCAGTGAGGATTTTAAACACCCAGCAAGGGAGTTTCATTTCGATGTGGTCAATTCAGAAAAAAATCACCGGTAATTCACTTCACTAATAAAAGTTACGCCAGCTGACCTCGAAATATGGATAATATTTAACTTTAACATTTATAGTGTGGCAGTGCTAATGCTCACGCTTCCTACCGTTTAATGTGTCAGTGCTAATGCTCACGCTTCCTACCGTTTGGTATGGCAGCTACTAATGCTCACGCTTCCTACTGTTTAGTGTGTCAGTGCTAATGCTCATGCTTCCTACCGTGTGGTATGGCAGCAACTAATGCTCACGCTTCCTACTGTTTAGTGTGTCAGTGCTAATGCTCACGCTTCCTACCGTGTGGTATGGCAGCTAATAATGCTCACGCTTCCTACTGTTTAGTGTGTCAGTGCTAATGCTCACGCTTCCTACCGTGTGGCATGGCAGCTACTAATGCTCACGCTTCCTTCTGTTTAGTGTGGCAGTGCTAATGCTCACACTTCCTACCGTGTGGAATGGCAGCTGCTAATGCTCACGCTTCCTACTGTTTAGTGTGGCAGTGCTAATGCTCACGCTTCCTAATGTGTGGAATGGCAGCTGCTAATGCTAACGCTTCCTACTGTTTAGTGTGGCAGTGCTAATGCTCACGCTTCATATCTATGCAGTTCGTTCATGAGAACCAAATCTTCCATTACGAACACCAAGTTTTGCCCTACTTTCTATTAAATTAGCTGTCTCTTCAAGATAAACACCAACGTCCATCAGTTGTGTTTCTGTATTCACGCTTCTAGTGTGTTACATTATTCACACTTTTAGTGTGTTACATTATTCACACTTTTAGTGTGTTACATTATTCACACTTATAGTGTGTTACATTATTCTACGAAAAAACTGTTAACTGACATTTTTATCTGATAAGCAGTTATCAAAATGCCATCAGAAAAATAATCTGTGTATTACTAGCGGTATTTGTTTTGTTATTAATAGCACCACTTATATTACTCTCCCATCGCCAGCCCACCGATGAAGAGGTGACGGGTGAAGGCCCGGGGGGATGGCGGTACCACGGCGGGGTGAGGGACGAACACCCCTACACTGACCCCTTACCTCTTTCTATGAGAGGCCTCAACATGCAGGACTTTTACCAGGTGACAGGCAAGGGATGGTGTGGACATTGTTTCACTTTATTGACACCATTGTGCTCAATACTGTTAACATGATAGTGTCTGATTCTGTGCCAGCCCTCCTCGGTCACAAGCCCGTTTGGCCCAATCACCTGTCTGATGAATGCCGTTGGCTCTTACTTGGTGTCTATTGATCTTTGTCTTCAGACAGTAATTGTAATGACGTTTATCATTAAAATGAGTACATGTTTGGCCGCAGTAGACCTCAACGAATTCCGTGCAAACAAGTCGTGGGGAAAGTGTAACGGTTGGAACGCTTCTGTGTCACAGCTGCAGAGATGGATTAAAGGCGCTTGCTGTTCGAGCACCATTTTGAAGTTAAAATCATTCACATACACACCGATATGATCAAAGATACTTATAACATGTTAACTAATCTAAAAACATTATGCACCGCAACGTATAGTACCTTATGAATATAGTGACTTCGACGCCGCGTCTGCCTCTTCAGGTGGACATCGACTGGCGAATGCTGACGACGGCCAGGCCGCAGTCACGGGTGGAGGAGGAGGTTTTCTCACGGTTTGGACAAGAGGCTTGAGCAGACTTGAGTTGATTGTATGGCATCCACATTTAAATGAATCAAATTCATAATAACTGTTAATTGGAACAAAATATTGTCCCCTGAATAAATAATATTCATAGCAAGTATTATTTTTTTATAAACCTAATTTAAGTGAAAAAGATCATAGCAACCATTAATGTTTCTAACTTAGTTGGTGTAGTGCTAATTTGTGCATATTTTTTAAACGACAGCAAGCTTAATGAATTTAAGATACGAGTTAGTGTGGATATCAAGAAGACAAAGTTTCTTTTCTGCATTGATATTTTGGTTTTTATGTAGAGGGCTTTTATACTGTATACAAAGTGAGAGGGATTGTTCACGGTATACAAAGTGAGAGGGATTGTTCACGGTATACAAAGTGAGAGGGATTGTTCACGGTATACAAAGTGAGAGGGATTGTTCACGGTATACAAAGTGAGAGGGATTGTTCACGGTATAAAAAGTGAGAGGGATCGTTCACGGTATACAAAGTGAGAAGGATTGTTCACGGTATACAAAGTGAGAGGGATTGTTCACGGTATACAAAGTGAGAGAAATTAGATACGCTGTACAAAGTGAGAAGATTTACTTCACTGAATTAGTGACCTCTTTTTTTTTGACCTGAAGACTAGAGAACTTTTTTTCCAATTTACATTTGCTATTTAATTGTTTTGTGGATCTTCTAAGTGAGTTGAAGAGGAGGCAAGAGCGTTTCGTGGCGTCGCAAGTTTATCTTACTACAAGCTGCATTGGACTCTGACTCTGATGGCACCTCTCGACCTCACCCTTTACAATTCTAGGAGAATTTCCTCTGAAGAACACAAGCACTTCTAACCAAGCAATTTTGAACGAACAACTCGGGCATTTTTGCCCGGTTTGTAGTATGATGCACATGCAATGGGTTGGTGTATTTTTTTACAGCGTTTAGCTGAAAAGGTAACTTGTTGTCCAACACCGTGTATGGGGAGGAACCGCACATAAGCCTGTTGTGAAAAATATATCTCGGTCTTTAGGCCTCTTCCTCAATATTGGCCGACTCTAAAACAGTCCTCAACTCGTATGCGTGTGCTCACACTCATATCTTAGTATTTTATAATTTGATTGAACTGTTTTTTTTCATCAGGTACGTGGAGATGGGACGACTGCAGCTGGCCACTCGCAAGCAGGCTGCATCAACAAACTCTGATCAACCATGGAGGACTGTTAAGGTCAGAATTCCCTCTCTAGTTTACTGTGACAGGAAGACAGAATCCTCTCTCTAGTTTACTGTGACAGGAAGACAGAATCCTCTCTCTAGTTTACTGTGACAGGAAGAGTAGTACCAAAGCATACCATACGAATTACATAATATCAGTTATGTTGTTGGGTGATATTTTAAAGAAACATTTGGAACAGGCATCTATCACATTATACTGCAGAGGCAGGCCTTCCTAGCGTGCTGAAGTCATGTCCATCTGGCATGTTTAAGACATGTTTCATCGTACAGCATTTCAAGCTTTCGTTTCCTAATATGTGGAGTTGAAGAATTATACAGGTATCACATATGTATCCTGGTACAACGGGTCAAGAAACATGTCGTTGTGTATGAAGCCTCTTACACAATGTAAGCTATGCCAAGAAAACTCAAAGACGTGACAACTCTGCAGCATGTCACGCGGGGGTCTACGGATCACGCGTCATTAGTGCCAGCACGTCCAATCTCTGATAGCTGTCTGATCTTATGTAACAATACTTTTTGTGGAGCCTATACATCTACTTCTTAGGGTGAATGTCCTGTGGATGAAGGTACCTCCTTTCATCAGAACGGGAATGGGGAATGAACGAATGAAATGAACTGGATGACTGTCTCGGATTGGGGCTTGGTATGCTCCTCCATCCTGACAACTCACTTCTGATAATATATGGTATAACACTCCTTAGCATAAACATCTTAGGAACCTCTCCTGTCATCCCTCCAAAATCACATTGATGTAAAGGGCGGTGCACAGTTTCAGCTCGTGTGTTTAGGTTTTGTTTAGTCTCATGTTAAAATGCTAGCCAATACCGCATCGTTTGATAAGAGTAATAATCAAATGTTTCTTATTCGCCTTTATGCCAGTGATCATGACTGCTACCTGCTACTAGTTTGTGCTTCAGTCAAGAAGCCTAGTTGAAAGACGATTGAATAAACAGCCCAGTGTCCCCATCAAGCACGCCCTATCCCGCACCACGGCTGTTAGGAGGCTAGTTTTCCTCTAGTCTTGGTACCCTGTACAAATGGCGCTCGATGTTTGATGAAAGAAAGGAGAAATGAATGCCATTCGACACACAGTTATTACTGCATTTAGTTTGAGCACATCACGTACAAGTGGCGATGTATGAATTGCGCACAGGTGGACCCGTTTTTTACCAAACACACTTGTTGGACTGTATTTACTTTGTACAACGCGTACAGAAGGTGCCGTATGCGCTTCATGTACGGACGCAGATGGTGCCGTATGTATTTGAGAAAAACACGTGTGCAATATATCTCGCACAACCCTCAGGTGGTGCCGGGTCGCGGTGCCGTCACCGAGGTGCGCATCGCTGTGTGCCCAGAGTGTGCTGACGAGCTGTGCGCAGGCCGCTGTCACGACCACCTCTACAATAACTACCAACGGCAAGAGGTCAGGCAAATGACGTCCTCTGACACTTTCAAACGATGACACCACTGGTCTGTTCATGTACCTCATAACGCATTGAAATAGATGTTTTCAATGGAGTTTACTGTATTGAACGATTACGCATATAACTGTTAGACAAAATGCTGGGTGCTATAATTCTCTCCTGGCTGATATAGGTACCTGTACTATATTACTATCAACTTTAGGGCATCTGCATTTGACATCAAAGGAGGTTGCTTTGCGTGTCAACGTTGAGGGTCGTCTGTTGTTGGGATATGGTATGAGTAAATTCTTGGGCTGGGAGATTAGCAGCTTATCTGTGTCGGCAGGTCAGACAGACTACTACTCACAGCAGCTACTCAACTACTCACACTACAATGCTGGACTACTTGCTGCACCGCTGGACTCTTTGCTGCACTGCTGGACTATTTGCTGCACTGCTGGACTATTTGCTGCACCGCTGGACTACTTGCTTCACCACTGGACCCCTTGCTGCACTGCTGGGCTCCTTGCTACACTGCTGGACTTCTTGTTGCACCGCTGGACTACTCGCTGCACTGTTGGACTTCTTACTACACTGCTGCACCCCTTGCTGCACCACTGGACTACTTGCTGCACCGTTAGACTCCTTGCTACACTGCTGGAAAAGTTGCTGCACTTTTGTACTCGTTGCTACACCGCTAGACTCCTTGCTGCACTGCTGGACTCCTTGCTGCACTGCTGGA